>PNEQ01004280.1:52052-86565 GCA_003012365.1 Medauroidea extradentata
CTTTTATTAAAAGACTGAAAGTTATTAAAGAAATTGGCTCCTTTTTTTTTTATACTTCTATGTAAACTCCTTAGGCTATCCGGGCATATTAATAACAAACAAGGAAAAGTCTAATTAGCTAAGTCGTCGCCGGCAGCAAGGAACATCATAACCTCAATTATAATCGTCTAGACAACAACACGGCGAAGTACACATAGAGCAGGGCGGCACACGTTACAACGGATTCAAGAATAATGATTTCAATATGTAGCATTGAATTCTGTAATCAGAAGAAAGCTACAAAGATAATGCTAACATTTATAGTAAAGATTAATGGATCAGTTTTATATGAGTGATTGTATTTGTTTATAAGTTGCATTGGTATGTAGTTGCATCAGAATCAGTTTTTCTCCGCATCGCCAGTCACTACTGCTAAGTGTAGCCACTTTTATAATTTAATAATTTTCCTTTATACCAATGTCTGGTAGAAGTAATACAATGGTCTGCCACAGATGTATGTAATAATCACATAGGAACAAATGTAATACACATCTGCAGTAATTTTGCTTGCATTACAATAAATTCAGAAACTAGTTTCCAATTTATTTATTGTACACTGGACCAGACTTGAACATAGTGAACTGTTCCAGGTAACATTAACAAGATTGTGTAATTACGTAACTTGGCTTCTTGTAACTGCAGTGATTGAATTAAAAAAAAATTTCCATTCTGCAGTTCCACAAGTTTAATATTAATGAAATGAATAAATAATGGTTATATTTAATATTTCCAATAAGTCATATTCTAAGCGTGTTCGCTACCACCGGCAAACTTTACAAAAATAGATTTGACACAAAGTTCACAGCCTAAATTGTTATACGAAAAAGTGACATGTAACACCATAACCCAGTACAGAAGATGTAGTTAAGTCTATGCAACAGCTACCATATGTACATTCACACCAGTGTCAATATTTGTTTATGATAGTAAAAGGTTAAAATGGAATACAATCATCACACAATACTGCTTCCAGCCTGTGGTCGGGTCAGTATAGTAGAACGTTTCCATAATCCTCTGCCCTCTCACCACTCTTCCTCTTTTACAGTCTCTCAGTCTTGTCTCCTTCGCTCGTTCCTTTCATCTCTTCCTTAGAGCTTCTTCCACTGTACTTAGTCTCAGCATCCTTGGCAACCTGCCGGCCTCCGTAACGTGATTGGTTAGAAGCCTGTCAAGGTGCGAGACGGCCTGTATTCATATCCTGGCTCAGGTATGGATGCTGTGTTGTCCCTTCCCTTCACTACACTCTCATTGGCTCTTTTAAGACCTCCTTGTCGAAGGACAGTATGAAGATACACAAGTATTCGATGGGCACAGTGAAGCTTGGTAGTGAAGAGTTGCCTACTTTTTGACCGAGGAAGCTCACATGTTCAGAGAAATGTCACGAAACACGCTTCCGCACATTATGTGTCATCCTGTTGATGTGTGTAACTAAAGGTGATTTGGAATAAAGTGAGCACTCAAAAAAGTCCTGATTAATTTCTATTTTCTACCAGTTTATATCTTTCCGCTGTATGTAAACATCAACATTGCCACGTGCTTTTATTTACATAGGCTTGTACAATGTTTACATTTACGTTACAGTGCTCCGATAAATTTTTGCTACAATATGTACTCATTAAATGCATGGGTGTTGAAAATATGCTATACTCAGTAGTAATCTTAGTTATAAATACCTGCGAGTAAACGTCTTATAACACCGACTTTTCTGCGTCTACTCTAACGGCGCTATTACCGTTACGAATCTCGTAAATGCATGCACAGTATATTCGAACTTTTAAATTAAACCCGCCACGAAAAAAAAACACACGACACACGCAACTCAATAATTCAAGTTCAGTTCAGCATACTGCAATGAACAATGACGACGCACGTAAAGAGAAACAATAAATAACGTATTTTCTTAATGTGTGAAACAGGGGAAAAATGCTGTTTCTATTTCCAGATACTCAGGTTGGCGATCATAAAACATTACTAATGACTTCACATAAATTAGCAATGATATTCATAAACAGTCACTTCTAATACTTTCATATGTGTTTATTAGAAATCGATATTCATTATATAATGGACAAACAAACTGACTGACGCGATTCGCTTCCAAGCGGCGAAAACCTAACTCTGGTGCCATCTGTCGGTGAAATTTTATACTACCTCTGTGGCGCGAAGCAATTAGCGGCCTGTGCCGACGATAATCGACT
Source organism: Medauroidea extradentata (assembly GCA_003012365.1). Classification (NCBI taxonomy): domain Eukaryota; kingdom Metazoa; phylum Arthropoda; class Insecta; order Phasmatodea; family Phasmatidae; genus Medauroidea; species Medauroidea extradentata. The sequence goes on from PNEQ01004280.1 coordinate 54,290, forward strand.
CTGTTGCGTCGCTTTGTTCTGCCACTAATTAAATAAAATTGTACAATCAGTAGGTATGTCAGTAAGAACTTAAATAAATATTTTTAAGTATATTAAATACAGAGAGGTCGTTTGCATTTGGTAGTGTTTCACTACTGCTGTATTCAAATAAGAAAATACACGGAACTACATGCAGTTATTCGCTACCAGCCATACAAACAATAATGTAACTGTTGTTAATGTTGACTTATATGCAGTAACGGCTAGTGATTTTTTTCAAAGGTTAAATCTTTAGTGTTCACTTTATTCCGAATGGCCTATATCAAGCTTCAAACTACCCCAAGAGTACTTGTGTATGTCTCAAACCAGAACTGCTCAGCTTGTTAGGGAGAATACTAAGCTGTACAGAAAATGTACCAGATTGAAATGTGTTGCATGTTTAGAAATACAGCAACAGTCACAATTTGGCTTTATTTTACCTTTTTCAAGTTTCTCAGACTGCATAAACACGATACCTAATAAATACAACAGAGAATAACACCAGACACGGAGACAATGTTTCGGGACGAATAATTCCAAGCAACACACATTACCGCTAGGATCGCTCCAGACATTTTCTTCGCATATGGCATCAGTAAACACTCGATGGATTGTTTGCATTACTGGTAAGATGTATGAAGTATTTTTAAGTGTTTTATATTTTATATTAAAACTTATACAAATTTGGGTTTAATTATAGAAAATATAATATGCAGTGATTTAGGGCCGTACCTATAAACTGCTTTCGAATGACAACCAACTGCTATTCCCATAGAGAAAGCATTGGTGATTAGATGGTTGTCATTCGAAAGAGGTCTATAGTTTCGGCCCTTAGTCTCTCAGTATATAGTCAGTGTGATAAAACATAGAAGGCATAGGCTGTAAAGCGACTTCTATGAGATTTCTCTTCGCCAACACAGCAGAGAAATTCAATTCTGGATATAATACAATACCATATACTCAACATCAGAAGGTTCAATAATAGTAGGCATGTGCGAAGGTATGTTTTTAAATGCGAAGCGAAGTCGAATTGAATCTTGAATTGTGCAAAGGAAAGTCAAAAGAAAGTCGAAGTCGAATGAATTTTTTTCACATCAGACAGCAAGGAAAAAAAATTTATCACAAACAATTGGTATTGAAAAAAAATATTTAAATATACCGTATTTACTCATGTAGCCTAACAAATTTTTTTCTAAGGATTTTTTGGGTTCAAAACAGGGGGTGCATAAGATAAACGAGGATTTTTTTTTTAGTGAGATTATAACCTCCATGACTCAAAATTATATTACGGAATACTTAAATGTCAATGTATCTGAACAAAACCAACTTTAATTTAATGCAACATGAACACCTGCCCACGAGACGTAACATTTTAGGCCTACTCCCTTCCAACCGCTAGAAGAAGTTATATTTACAACCACAAATTTCCACTTTGTACAAGAGGTTAATTTCTTTGTTCATTATCGTAGATGACAAAACTAAAATTACCGAAAATGGCAATTCTGATTTAAATGAATCTGCAGTCTTTACGGCTTAAGATTAAAGTCATAATAAATCGCCGCCGTAATATAGAACGGGAAACGTAAACAATAACATCGTTGGCAACACCATAGATGAATGAGCAACATGGAGGCACCACACTCCGTTAAGACTTTCTCATTTGTGATCGGGACCATGGCCATAATTCTAAGACCATGATAGGGACCACTTTAATGCTGATTTTACTCTAAAGCTTGCAGTACTACTGGTATGCAGTTTTCTATGATTCTAGTTCTTTGTTGTTTACGTAATATATATTTGCGGGAAAGCGGAAATGACAGTGGTATTGAGCTAAAAAAATGTTTGATGTGTAACGTATGTAGGGAAATATTTTTAATATGTCCGTTATTTAGAATATTCCGGTGTTTGGAAGTCTGGATAAATGGTACTTTACTGTACTTACTGATTTTCTGGCTACAGATATTGTTTTCGTTGCACCGACGTAGTTTTGTTGGATTATTGTGACTCCGGCTAAAGTGAAATTGTGCCACAGAATGTAGCCTAAACTAAATAAATAGTTCACCACTGTGCCGTGAATTTGAGTTTTTAAGTGAAAGTTCTACAGAATAATACAATTACAAATAAACGGAAAATTACCTGCTCCACATAAATAATTTTGTCTGTTTTGATGTGAATTGTGGTTATCTTCGACCGACTTTCAACTCGAAGACTTTTATTGGTCGAAGACAAAGTCGAAGGAACAAAAATCTTTGATTCGACTTCGACAATGCGAAGCTTCGCACACCCCTAAATAATAGCACCTTTGTTTTCCATGTAAAATAACTTCACAAAGAGGGATAACCACAACGTAGTTATTGGAATACTAAAGCAATGCCAACATCAAAAACTGTCATTTCTCTACATGTTTGTTCCCCTCCTCAGCTGTGTTGGTACCACTAGCGTGCATGTCGCCGTGCCAGGTATTGTTCTCTAGTGTAGTTGCTGATACAGGAGTGGAGGAACGAAAGAAAGAAGCTGGGACAGAGGAAGGACAGCTTGTATAGACAACACGAGCAGCAGCTAACCTGACACTTGATCCCCGCCTGAGAGCAAGAACACGTGTCGGGGTCGCAGTAGCCCTTGCAGCCGCAGCCACAGAACTCCCGAGATGAGCGGATGTTGCGACACTCGTCCTTCTCCACAGAATCTATCTTGCGGACGCCAGCTGCTCGTAGCAAGGCCCGACGTTGTCTGGTTGGTACAGGCTGCACACGACACATACAGCACAACCTCATTAACACAAAATACTTTAGTACAATTATTGGTAAAAATAAGTCATGGTACAGATAAAAATATTTGGACTTAATAAGGGTTAAATAGCCTTAAAAATTTGTAGATAATTTTACAGAGCTTTTGCAAATAGCTGCAGCCTAAGTACAAAACTCATTGCAATTTGTGAAATGTAGATTCCTTGAGGTTTGCACTACAGAGGTTTCACTGCAATTAGCATCGTAACACCACCTCATACATACTGCACAATACACAAGTGAAGACTTTGTGCGGTGTCTCACGTATGAAACAGCTGAATGGTACTTTCTTAACTTCTAGTATTTCCTTGGAAAAACAACAGCAGACACAAGTTTTCACCCAGATCACCGACTTCAAAATACTATTTGAATAAATTCTATAAAAAATTTCATTACTGGTCCTACAGTCCCACAAACCACGGCACTTCCTATGAACTTATATTATTTCTCACATGAGCCCCAGTTAAATTGTTTGCGGGGGAGGGGGGAAGGAACTCTGAAAACTTCATGAAACAGTTAATAAAAAACAAATTCTAAAATATTATGCTTCTGATCAGATAAGATGCTGAACCACCTACACTGCCAGAGAAGATGCCATTACAATATTCTGCAAAAAATCAAATATTTAGCAGTTACCCGTAGACCTACCAACTCTTTAATACTTTCAATTAAGGACTTCAGACCAATTAATAGAAACAAATTTTTCCAAACTACTATTGTTTTAGGTTTCATATACAAATTACCAAAATGGATTTAACTTTAAAACATAGGTGTATTAGCTACTAAATTTATTCCAAAGCCCAATGTTTACAAAATAAATGACAACAAAATTAATAGATAACTAGAATCACTGAACTGAAACCTATTTATACAATTTTGTTTGTAAGGATTTAAGTAATAGTTATTCAACTGGTGAAGGCATAAATAAACACACAGAAAAGGAGAATGCCAATAAAAACAATATCCTGTCCGCACTCTGTTAAAAGTAGCTTATAATACTAACATACGTCAACTTTGAAAAATTCATTGTAATTAGTAATACTTGGGTGAGCTACTTTATAATGTTCAATATGCGACTTCAGTTCCGCTTGTATCTGGAGAGATGCTCGAGATGATAGTTCGCAACTTCTACGTAAGCGACAAAAACAAGGTCCACCAACAATAGTATCATTTATTTCTATCTTACGTATCATTACATCATTTTCTCAACATTCATCTACTATAGTAGCTACATTCACTTCTTTCTAGGATTCTTTCACAATTCTCTGTGGCGTACATATAACCAAGCAGATTTGTAATTTTTCTGAGAATATGCTGGCCACTGGGCATACACTTTGCTAATCTTGATGTCTGTGAGTTTGTTTCTAATATGAACCATCAAAACTGCAAACAAAATATTCAAATATTTTTATATGAATAGCCCTTAAAAATATACTTTCAATGAGTACTTTTTTTTTAATTTTCAACAGACCTTTATAATTTTAATTTTATAATTAGTTTTGTTGAGACATGACAAATAACAGACAGTAACTTACATCATTGCAGGATAGGTAGGCTTCTCTGTGTAGCATTTGGCTTAAGAAATAGGTAGTACTTTAGTAATTGCTAATTTGTATTGTACTGAATTTTCTTTACTTTTGTGATTTTAGTGAGAGATTCACATACTCTCAAATATTTCTTAAAATTTATTGCAAGTTTATTAACGTAATTGCTGAAGGTAGGATTTGTTATAGCATAAGTACAGTGAGTTCTTGTACCCAAGTAGGTTAGACTCACATCCGTTTTTTTTAATAACACACTACGTATTTTTCAAAATTGTGCAGTAATTACATTTTACCCAGATTTTATTATTTCTTATTACGTTTCGGTTAGGACAAACTCCAACACAGACTTCAGTTGTCATAACAATGGCGAAGACTTGAACTAGCAGCGAGCGCCGGGTTTCAGATGAGTTCAGCTTCGTTCCTCTTTATGTAATGCCACTACAGAATTTGATCACAACTTAAGGGTGCCAACCTAACAATTAGGGAGAAAGGCTAGATATACTATTCACAAATTTTGAACTAACAAACTTTGACAAGGTAACTAAACACAAACGTGACGTACAGTACGCGCGTAATGAGTAGAGACAATTTGAAAGCTAAACGTAATTTCGGCACAATTAAATTCCTGATTAGATGGGATGTAAGGATATGGAACAGATTAACAACTTTTTAAATGAAATTTTGTTTTATTATTTTGCTTAGAGTCTAAAAGAGAACTAATGAAATATTTTCTTTTTTTCACAACATAATCCCTTTTCATTATTTTAATGATTCTTGTTGCGGCTTTAAATGAACAAAAGGAAGCCAAAGTTACCGGGTGATCTATAATTGGTTGTTAGTATTATATGGTATCCTATGTTTTATTGTTCAGTATTGTTATGTGGGGCTCACTTGTCTGGCCGAGCAACTGAAACATCCAAGAACTTTAACAATGATAACAATTCTTAAGGACCCAGGTGTCTGTAGACATACTCATCCACAATATTTTGTCTACAGTTTCAATACAAGGTTAATCACGTATCCACTGTTTATATGTACTAAACAGTACACCAGTATTCACTTATCAAGGAAAATTTAAAGATAAAAATCCTTTCATACAACACATTCACATAGCCTCGTTGCAATTACTGATAGTCCTCTTCCTCTATTGACTACTGACGATGGCCACAATTTCTACAGACAACTGTAACATTCACAATAAATTTCACACAGCTAGATTGAGGAATACAGACCATATTACATTTCCATTTTTCCCATAAAATCAATTTACTCTTTGAGAATGGACTACTCAATTCTTAATTATGACGTCCAATAGAGCCATATTTTTGTCACTATTTGAAACTATTGTATATAAAAAAAAACATACAGGTAATAGCATTTTGTAACTACGTATTACAAATGAAAACTAGTGCTTTGCAGTACCAAAGAATTTAAATTTAATATTTATAATCATTGTAAATACAGTATTTGTGTTTATGGCTGCTTAACAGACGTAGAGAGGGCATTAAGTTTGTTTCTCAGCTTCTACCATATTAGGAAGTGTCTGTGACTTGGCACTCGAGCGCTCATTGGCTAGTACAGTCAGTATTTGTGTTAGCACGTGTTGGGAACCTGTAAGTCTAACTTCTATATCATATTTAATACAAGCGAAGGCCAGGCTAGTGATTTGCCGAAGAAGACACGTGGATCTTTCATGTTCTGTTGTTTTGTTCACTACAGCCAAACTAGGCTTGTTTTCTCTTTTTCATTTGTTTGTTTTTTCTTAATCTCATTGTAATATTTCTGGGACGACATTATACTGCAATGGCACATGTCCAGTACAGTACATTGTTACGTTCCATTGCCAAGAAACATTCAAAGACATTATCCAAAATTCTTGTTGCTAAATCAATGTTTCGTTGAATCAGAGTTAGTTAAATTGGGGTTCTACTGCAAGGCTATAGTTTTCATGGATTTTATCAGTTTTTGCTGATATTTGTGTGTGAAGCAGATTTGCGGATGAAGCACCAAATTTCACAGATTTTTTGTGGCTGTTAACAAAATTGTCACTACAAAACACACTCATGATATCAGAAAATAAATAATTCTTAGGTGATTGTACAAATATATTAAGTGAATTATAGGTATAATAGCAAACACATGAACAGTATCATAAACAACTTGCTCTGGAGAAAACATGTCGTAGGATATTAACCTTCTTTCAGGAACTAAACTAGACGCCCAGAAACTGTAGACAAAGCAGTATACACACTGAAACTCTTCTAGAGAAAGTCAGTGGTATCAAATCATTGGGTTTAATAATGCACTTGTATTTCTTAACAATCCTCATCTTGAATACACACATAGTTTTTAATTTGCAGACATTATGTTGCACCCACAGAGCAACTGTTACGCCGCATCAACAAAACATACAAAGCTGGCTTTCATTCCCGTCCCATTTGTTTTCAAAGCAGTTTTTACTGTGCAGTTAGCACCAAAACAAATGGCTGACTGAAACATAACGTTTGCAAAGCCAATAAAAGAAATATTATGTCTGAATAAAATTAGTTCATTTACTTTCATAATCTCAAAATGGTTAAATTTATTTATCACCGTGGTAAAAACGTAATTTGTGAGAAACACTAGCAGCACTGCAATGCCAGACAAAATGTGTTCATTTACTAAAGATGTTCACTAGAAAGACCTAGTTAAGGTTATCTAGGTTTTCTGGTTGTTGTTGAACCATTTGCATTTACTTTATTTTATAAGAAAGGGTCTCACTGAAATCTTATTCTACGTGCTAGTGACTTTCATAAACACAATCAGTTGAACATTTTATTGATGTTCGCACGTAGCGCTAGAAGTAAACGTAGCTGCGATGCTAAGAGAGACGTGCAGCCATACAAAAATAGTATACTACAAACACGAGTAGGAATCAGGAAATGATTACAACACGGAAAAGACTACTATTTCCACGCCATTGACATATCTGCGAAACAAGACGTGAATGTTGGTGAGGGTGTCATCAAAGTTCTTAAATGGCACGAGTCAACACAATGTCACAAATTAAACACTGCATCAAGAAGCAAGTTAAAGCTAGTGTTGTTGATGCTGAATCGCAGTGGTCAATCTTTGTGTTTGAGAATACAGTGAAATCTCGTTATAAAGAGTATGGTATATAACATTATCTGTCCTATAACAACAGATTTATAATGCACCATCTATCCATAATACATGTAAAAATATTTGGATATAACAACAATCCGCTATAAAGACAGTTTTTGTTGCCATTTACAGTTGTTGTTATAGTGAGATTCCACTGTAATATGTCAGATCAAACTAGCTGACAATTTCACAAAATTGGTTCCGGAAATGTTTCCAGATAGTGAAATTGCCAAGAATTTCCACTGCAGACCTACAAAAAACAGGGCAGATCATTAGGCAGGTGCTTCACACTTTGTCAATTTTCAGTCATTCGTTGTTATTTGCACCTTAAAGATATGTAACATTTTGTAAATTTTATGAATTGTGTGGCAATGTTGCAATGCTATGTAATATTATTTGCTGTTTTTGTTAAAAGTTGTTTGAAACTATGTACATATATTATTAATGTGATCTTTAAAGAATTTTTTATAAAATTTAGGTATTTTTCAAGTAAGTTTTCATATAATATAAGATTTTTTCAAAGAAATTTTAAGGATGGATTTAGTAGCAATTTTCAGTGGCAGCCTTGTTCTACTGTGTTACGTGAATTAATTTTGTTTTTTCTTATAATGTACTGTATTTTGTTTGGTAATCACAAGACATGTTCAATACCTGGAGCTTATCTGCTTGGAATTGGGACCAAAAGAATGCAATATATAAATTTAAAAAATTCACGTAAGCCTTCTGAAAAACAAATAACAATGTGCCAGCTGCAAGACGAGACAACACCTTGAAACAGAATGTTACAACGTGACGTTACGGAGGCGCAGCCTACCTACCTGGAGGAAGTAGTAGCTATCAAGGTCAAGGTCAGACTCTGACACGTCACTCTGCTCCTCCTCACTGTCAGAGTCGTCACTGGAGGAGGTTGGGCGCTGAGTGCTGAGGCGCTCGTTGCGTAGCTGCAGGAGTACCTGGCGGTGAAGGCGGCGCTGCTCCACTGCATGTTCCGGTAGTGAGAACTGCTGTACGTGAGCATGCTGCGAGGCCATGCCTAGCGTCGAGCCACCCTATAACCACACTTCCTCACTCGACACTGCTTCCTTCAGTCAATGTAACTTCCTTATTAAATAAATGTTACTGCTTTACAGTAATTTACTTAATATTCACCACCTCATTTAATGTTGCTTGAAATATTATTTCTCTCGCATACAAACATGAGCTAATCAAATACTGATCATGCTTACTGAATAGGAATAAAAAGTCACTTGTATGAAGCCAAAAGCATTGCCTCAGCATCAAGTTTTCTTACAATTTGTAGTTATATATTAATTTCATTTATATCAACTTTAATTAAGGCACATGTTCAGTCCATACCAAAAGTATAAATTTCAGTATTCATTATTAAATAACTTCCCCAAAACTGACAGATTGAACGGTTACCAAACAAAACTTCGGGAAATACAATATTCATTATAGGCAGGTTATGGTACAGTTGGCAATTTTGAAGATTATCGAGTCCAGAAAAAATTTTTTATAAATAATATTATTTACTTTGACATCAGCTGTTAATATTTCATTATGGTACAATCCGTACCCTATGAATGTTACTAAGTTTGCTGTGCTTACATTAAAACTAAGCAGGAAACTATAAATTATCTTAATAAGTTTCAAAAGTAACCTACTCATTTTATCCCAAACCACATATAATTTCATATGTTGACTGTGTAATATCAATATTCTGAGAGCTACATACAGTATGTTAAATGTTTCTGTTAAGTTTGCCGTCATAGCTTGTGTCGATGTGTTGAGGCTTACAGGATGTCATATTTTATATCTACAGGTAACAACATATACATTATTTTAATTACTTTTGCCCACTTTTAGAAGTTCACTATTTTATGTGGAGAACCTCACATTATGTGCACTGATATACAATTACTTCTCAGACTTCTTTCTGAACATACGGTGAGTAATTTTTTTTTATTGGTTGGTAAATAATGGCTTACCCAAGTACAGCTTTCAAGTAACTCTAAAATTTGACAACTGAAAAGAGTTCCAAATATCTGGAAAATGTTGGGTTTTTTTGTGTGTGATGTATATATTCTGTTATGAACAAATACAACTTTACAGTGTAAAGTGTCCAAGGGATGAACGTAATTACTGCACATTGCACAGTGTCACCTGACAGAACCTACAAACAATGCGTAAGAAGAAAAAAGACCAACAACATATTTATAAAATGCACACCTAATTGCATGTAAACATACTAAATTAATTCTTAAGCCTAATGCAAAGCAAAACATGCAAGTTACACAAAAAATTGTAAATTATTTTTTTACAAAATACTCTGAATTTTTTACTAGAAACTGGAGTCTGTAAATAAGTATTTAAAATATGAAATATGAAACAGTAGAGTGCATCAAGAGAAAATTATAAACAACATCAGACACAATCTACACACAAGCTATACAGACATAATATGAGCCCACCAGCAAATAAGTTGCGAACTTGGATGGGCATATCCCTAACCAACAGGTCTTCAAAAGTTATATACATACATTATAATTAAGTTAATAATGTCTACAGGACTGCTATACTATACATTACAATATTTAGCACAACCCTATTTTTATATTCCCCTTCTGTGCAAGTCGCAAGACAACAAACATTTGACATTGATTGTGTAGAAAAAGACAGCTCTATTTTCAACTTACTTAAACATATTTTTTTGCAATTTATATTGACATGCTATGTTTTGGATTCATTCATGCCGTAACGGTACGGCGGCCCAACACTATTCTTCATCCTAACTCTACATCTACGCCGTTGTTGCTTAAATGCTTATTAATTTTGTTTAGTGCTCCTTTTGTTTGGTTGGTACCATGGTTCTAGTTGTTTGTTTTCTTGGTTTCCTATCCCGACAGTGTGTGCTGGATTCTCTGCCGCGAGGCACCGCGGTAGTCAGAGTTGCATTGGACCTGAGCGAGGAGCGCGCTCGACGGCAATCTGTGTTGGTGTGGCTGTCTTCGGCTGTGGTCTTCCCTCCTTCGACGAAGTATGGTTTAGGGCATGTCACCCTTCATACTTGTTCCTGTGGACCTTCTCAGAGTCAAACGCACGGTCCGTGGGGCTGTGAATCTGCTGGAGGAACGACGTGCTGCTGAGATCCGGAGTGCAGTAGTGCAATATTTTACTGTGGGTATGCCCAGAACTTGGGACTTCCAGCCGTTTACGTCAGTTCTTTGGACTTAAAAGGGTATATTCTGCACTGAACTTATTCATATCCGACCCAAATCGAGAAGACCCCCCGAGTGTTCTAGCCCCTTGTTCTGATAGAGGCTCCTGTGAAGTGGAGACCATACCCTGTTTTGCCCTAGTTGCTGTCTTCTGGGCTGAATATGGGGAGGGCCATCTCTAGCCACTGAATTGACTGATATCTATCATGGATACAAGTATAGTACGAGACAGACAGGTATGCACTTGTTACACGCGTGTCTGTACTATTGTCAACATGGGGCAAGTTGGACAGTAACCTGATTGTCTCCACATTCGGCTGTGAAATAACTGTTGTAAGTTGCCATGCTACGTTTCTGTGTTTTTAGACAGGGACAATTCTCCATGCCATGAAGCAAAATTGTATGCTATATTTTGAGTGCTTGTTTACAATGTATGCTTTTAAGGGCATCAGCGCCTTATTTATATTGACAGAGAGCACTCTAGATAGTTGCCTTTTATGTATCGCTCACACCTTGATGACGATAGCTAAAATAAATAATATATTTTTGTAGCTCGCTGCCAACTCTGTGTTTATTCTTTGAAGTTAATCTCTGGGTGTACTATTCCGATTTTACTTTTTCTGTACGCAGCAGGGGTTACAATGCAAAACTACTCTTAGGAAGTATACTAGATGAGTAATGGCAGTGTGTGTTAATGTTGTGCGATAACTTATTAAATTGTAGGATTCAATTTGTGTGTCAAGAATATAAAGATACTCTAGAAACGCTACCATGAATATTAGTAACTTATTCAAATACAGGCTGCGTAAAGCTACTGTATAAACACACAGCACAGTATACGACTACTGGACGAGACACTCACCTGTGAAGGAACACATGTGAAGCCTTGTGCTCTGGGAAAGTAGTAAACAGTCACTGTGTCAAAGCGAATTGATTTCTTCTTCTTTGCCTTTGGTTCTTCAGTATCTTCCGCAGAAGGAAGCCGTCTCTTCAGGCTGCCTTTCGGAGTCTCTAGCACCGTCTTGCTCTCTGCAACTGGGGTAACTTCACCACCTTTAGTATCGAGAGAAAATGTAGAGCCCATTTCAACGTGCTGTGTGTTACTGATGTTCGGTATCTCAAAGAAACACAAGGAATCTTTGACGGGAAGGTCTGGTTTATCTTCAAAATTGCTGATGTGCAACTTCAGGCTTTGAGTTGCATTCGAGAAGTCATTGAACGGGGAGTCGAGATGCAACGATGGTGATGACATCCGCACTACGTCCACACTCTGCAGTTTCGCGCCATTTCTCACTTCCGACTTCGTGCCGTAATGGCAGTCCGAACCGCCGGAAACTCTAGCGTTTTCCTGGTGTTTTACCTCGAGATCTGCAGAAATACACTCGAGGAATGCTGCTTCACTGTCACTCACAATGCTGTCTTCGTTCTCCGTGGGACCCGAAGCAACGCCGCAAGACTCATCTGTGGAGCTGGACGATGAAAAAGAATCGGTGGTAGAGATGACAATCCTGTCGTCGGTGAGGTCAGAACCGAGCCCAGAGTCGCTGCCATCAGAACGATCGTTTGTTTCCGACAAGATCTCGGTGATTCCAGTCACTTCGCAAGATAAACTTTCAACTGCAGAATCATCCTCTTCCTCAGTTTCATCTGCACGGCAAGCATCTATCTCTACGACGTGCCCTACGCTGAGAGGTTGCAGGTCGTCGTGTCGAAGTGGCAAGTTGCTGCAAGATTCAGACTGTTTGTTTAACTGCGCTGAAACAGAACTACTCGTTGAACCACTGTATGTATCTTTGTCTTTGGAAAGTACGTGACTCATCACAGAATGTGGAGTGTCCGCCACAAAGTCTTTGTGAGGGGTATGACTCACTTTGATGCTAGGAATGTCCTTGCCCTCACAACTATTCACTGTTGAATCTGCATCCAATGCACCATCATCTTTTGAAGACGTCTCAAAATGAGGTAAACAACATGCAGGAGTTTCGTGTATTTCCATTCCATTCATTCTCTGCATATCATTTACGATATCTGCACAAAAGACACAGAAAAAGGATTTAATAAACAGATTAACATTCTTAACTCACTAGGGTTTAAAAGTAAAACTAGTCTAGGCCAGTATTAAATACATTAATTATTATTTAATAAAATGAATGTATGTATTTTATAAATGTGAATTTGTTTATTAAGTAAACTACAGGGATTCTACAGAACTTCTGGAACTAATTTCCCTGACTTTTCCAGACAAAAATTATGAATTTCCAATCTTTTTCATGGAACTAAAAAAGCTAACTCAAAATGTTCAAATAAATTAAATTTGGTGGACCGTTTTTGAAAATTCTACTGTTTACAAATAAACTAAGGAAAGTTAACTTGTGTTTGACACAATTAGCTACCATAATGCAGAGAACGGCAATTAAGGTTTAATTAAACGGAAGTATATCTAAAATAATCTGCCAAGAAAACATTTTCATATAGGCTAGTGAATGGTTGTACAATCGTCCAAAAGTCAATCACTAAGTGTGCAACCACAAAGATGCGATTCCAACCCGGAAGCCAAACTAATCAGCTAAACAGCCACCAAATCCTGCTAAATTACTTATCTCTAAGCCTAAATTTTGCTCTACAATTTTGAATTTCCAGTCACCAGAAATAATTTCCCTGACTTTTCCAGGTTTTCCAGACCTGTAGCAAACCTGAATTAATAGTGTGTATAGAAGTATTCTTAATTTAAGCTTTGTAGAATGGTTTGGTTAATTTTGGTTAAGGCTCGGATTCAGTCGCCATATTGAGTTTTATTTATTTATTTTTTTCGCTTTTTTGGAATTCTGAGAAGAAAAATGTTAAATCGGCGACTATACCACAAAATATATTTACCTTGAGCTGCAATACAAACACAGCAATAGAGCTAGTAATGTATGGCTAGGTAGCAATTTATCGGGCAAATTATGAATATAAAACAATTTGCCACACACATTGCGGCGCAATTATATGTTAACAGCTAAATCACAAGTTGTGTACTGTAGTGAAATGTTAATAGAATTTGAGGTATAATAGCATATTTTACATTTTTCTTCTTAGAATTAAAAAAAAAGTGAAAAATAATAAAACTGAATATGGCGACTGAAATCGAGCCTTCAGGTTCTAAACTTTCATTTTATGTTTTCCAATAGTTACTGAAAATGGACTCTGGTAGCTTTACTTCTAAACCCTAGTTAAATATTAACTATACAAAATCATAATAAATTCAAATGGGAAGCAATACAGGAGTAAAAAAGAGTGATAACATAAAATACACATTACTTTGCCAAGTTAAGGAAATATAGACCTTGCAGAAATACTGGAGCAGTAATCCAATATTTCTGAATCATCCACAAACATTACACTTCAATTTCACTAAGATGGAAAAAATTTCCATTTCAAGAAAAAGATAACTGGAAGCAGAAAAAAATAGCTATTTTAGTAAATCAGCAGAATATAAATGTATTTACAGACGAGAGAAAACATAACAACTGTTCTAGGTATTTCATTTGTCTCATCTTGGGTTCTTTAAAATTAAAATCTTGTGCTAAATATTACAAAAAAAAAAAATGTATGAACATGATCATTGCAAAACATGTGTAACATATGGGTGTGTCTCTTGTTTCACTTTGTAGCATGGCAGCTGCAGACAGACAGAATCTTACTCTGCGCAACATTGGTTCTATGCCCGGTCTGGCCTTCTTTTATATTCATTTCCCATGGTATCTGTACCAACAAAGAGAGTATCAGCACTTTGCATACTCCCGATGGGTACAAATTTAGGGGAAAGGGGGCCACAGCAAAAAATCCAAAAATTACGTATAACTTCAGAATAAACTTGGTAAAAATGTGTTTGAAAAAGTTTACTGTTCTTTGGAAATAGTACATTAACTTAAAAATATAAACTTTTCACTGTTATTACATCACAGTTTAAAATATTTTGAGTTTCCCAATAGTTACCAAAGGACTTTAATTATCCGCATGTTTGTAGAGCGTAAAAAGTAAACAATTTCCTAAAACTCTCCTAAAGGTGTAGTTAAGCAGACAGGTTTTTTGATCATCAGAATCTCGTTAAACACCTCTTAATGCTGTTCTGGGTTTTAAGATGGCAGTGAGAACAAAAATATGTAGACATACGTATTTTATACCGCGGCCGGATACAGTGAGGGAAGGGGTGCAAAGGTATGATGGTTCTTCCCGAGGCTACTTCGAAATAAATTAACCCAAATAAATGCCAAGTTAAATATTGGCCTCACACTTGCTTTAAAACTTTATAAAATGCAACACAATCATGGTTATGCAATTTTGTGTTGCAACAATACATAGACTAGTGAGTTATAAAAAAGATGGTAAACTGTTTTCATAATATTATGTAAAACTTTCTAGTCCGTAATTCCAAAATATTTTGTGCAATTAACTTTGCTATTTATTAAAATTAAAGTACATGTTTCAAGCGCCAAAACAATTATAAAGATTTGGCAAAGCAGAAGTTAAAAAATGTACCCAGCTTTATTTTTATACCAGCACACAGGTTTTCACATTTATTACACATCCTTAAATATTACCAATTCTTAAAGTCGTATATTTACATTTTTTTGCTTGGGAATTCCTGAAATAGCATACTTTGCACCTTAAAATCCACATTTTTCCTAGCGAGGACCACCTGTTGTTGGTTTGGAGCATATCTACTTGTTAAGGCACAGCCCCCCCCCCCAGACCCAAAAGCTGTAGCTGTGCCAACCAATGGGAGAATAAAACTGTACACGAAAGCTGTGCTTTGAGGTTGTTATATACCCGTTAGAAGGAATTACTGTCTCAGGCAGACAGGAAATTGAGAAACATCTTGCACTGCCTTAATCATCACAAAATTCGTGTAGAGCAATTTTGTAGGTTTGTCACAATGGCTTGACTTGAAATCAAAACATGATCCTCCCAAACATAAGACCAGTTTATAACTACTGTGCCGCAAAGCTTGGTGGAAACTTTCAAAATAATCAAGTCCTATGTAGGGGTGTGCGATATGTCGACATGTCGACGTCGACATGTAACACATGTCGATATTTCGACATTTATCTGATAATATTTTTGATATGTTGATGTCGATACGTGTCGAGGGTCGACATGTGTCGAGGGTCGACATGTATCGAGGTTGACGCATGTGTCGAGGCCGACGCATGTGTCGAAATCGACATGTGTCGTGGGGTATTGGCCTTTCTGTGCATATGCGTGTGACAGGATAGGGCTCGCTACATCTTCATATTACTTTATTTACCTCTGTTCGCTTTCAGCACACGTGTGGGCTGGGGCCTGGGAACTGACTCCAAGAAGGTATCCCACATATATTTCCTAATCGAAGTAAGGCGGGTCCAGTCCAGTCCACGTGTTCGCGGTCTCTTGCTTCAGTTTCATCTTTGTCCTCGCATCGCATCGCGTGTAATGAGCGACGTTCGGTTTAATTCAGCGTTGTACCACTAACTTATAGCATAATTTTATTGAAAGTTACAACTATTTTCCGTGACGTTCATATCGTCATGACGGATGAAAGTCATGAGACGAACATTGTTTGTGTTGCTGTAAATGATTGTGAGACCATACACGAGTCTACCACTACCGGCGGGAGTCCGTATTAGAATTTTATTATAATATTTAAAAGATCAAAAGGCCACGTGTATATAGTGTGGACACGTTGTCAACCGCAATTAGGGCACCCACCACCCACGTATTAGAAGCTGAAAAACTACGGAGCTGTAAAGTTGACCTTGAAGCGCGCATCAAATGCCACGACGCCATTCCGAGCAACTAAGTTCAGTGCAGGTTGCAATCTGAGTTTCACATACATGCGGTTAGTACATTTTGAAGTACGGCAGTCTGAAAAGCACGTTTTTACCCATGTTGGAGGGCTTAGAAACAGTGTTTTTAATGAGCATGGTGTCTTAATAATGAGGTTCCGACCTTGTCTGAAATTTGTTTTCTTTTCGTACGTTAGTATAATGGGCACATGTGTAATACTTCGTAGAAAAATCCTGTTTATGGACACACTGCAATGCATTTGAAGCGTGAGACAGGCGGGCCGCCTGAAGAGGAATACCACCAGCATAAAATCACATCTCAAATCGAAACATCCGCTTAGTTTATTTCAAATTTCACGTAATCGTAGACACGAGGACACAGATTTCACAAGAACCTGGTCCATCTATAAGGTATTTCAACTGAACTGAAAATATGTTATTATATTTTTAAAATTCATGCTGTAGCATGCTAAAATAGTTCATTTTGTTAGTGTTTCAAGCGAAAAGGAACGAAAACCTGCAAGCTAATTGCTAATTTTAAGGCTGCTAAATATGCACATGTAATGTTTCCATTTTAGCTTATAAAATGTAATGTGAAGTGAAAGTGAAAATTTGAGACTACCCTTTCTTTCAGTTTGAGTAAATTTTACAACTGTACTTTAATACCAGCATTTTTGTTTTTGCCTTCTCTTAGACCTGTAACAGTAAATTAATAAATTGCATAAGATTTATGACTGCTTGTAAAATTTACATCTAACAGTTCGCACTGTACGCTTAAAATAGGTATGCAAGTACAAATGAAATTTACCCTCATAAAAGTTGGTATAATAGTAAAATAACTACTGGTCATGGGTAAAGTTAATAGATGTTTATACTAGCTGCACAGCCACGGCTTTGCCCGCTACTATATTTTCTTAAAATTTACAACTTTATTTTATTCTTAAAATAGAAAAAGAAGCAGGACACATTACCTAATACGTAACTCTGTATCATATTATTATAATCACTGTCATGGCGTTGTCTGCAATTATTTTATTTCAAGTGTTTTGGTAAACCAAACAAAATAGTGGGAAGCTGTGTCAAACTTGTGCGTACCCTATTATAGATATTCTGCTGTGGCTTCGCACACTTTTTAAAATTAAATACATTATGGAATTCTTCAAACAAAAAAGAAATAAAACACAGTCCTTAATGCAGTAAAACCGCTCCAAAGCGGAACTCGGCAATATCCAGATGTATTTTATTTTTCCCTCGTTTGGGCAGGTTTCCTTTTTATACAGGTGTGTAGCAGACAAGAAAAAAAATTTTTTTGTTTTGAAAAAATTTTTTAGTTGCAATATAAAACTTTATAGTAACCTAGATGAACAAAATCGGACCAAAACATATTTGCCGCAACTCTAACTGAATCAATATTTGAAAACAAAACGGAATGAAAGTGTGACACCCTAATTGTTATTCGATCTATTTTGAGCCTAGTGTCGGCGCTGGCTTTAGTCAGGTGTCACTAAACGTGCGCAGATAAAAGTAATTCCAGTGGAATACTCTTTCATTATAATGTTCGTTTTATCAGTAGAAAATTAAATTACATTGCCCCTGGACTGTATCACATCCGACCAAATGTTCATGATATTTGAGACGTCTGATACACCGTTGCTGAGCTTTCTGCAATAGATAAGTGAAACGCCGTACACGGTAACTAACACACGCAATGTATTCGATACAAACAGTTTCTGTAAACAAAATTATACACGTGGTACGTATGTGATAGCGAGCACTGGAACATACTGTTGCATGAAATCAAAATACACGTTTCTGAGCTCATGTGGGATGGAACTCTTATTAGTTAAAAATTAAATAGTTGATTTTAAATATTTGTTTACTCTCAATCAAAATGCATATAAAATACACGGGATAACAACGATTATGCTATCATTAAAATCACCAATGGAACAATAATTAGCCCTGAAAATTATGCAAAAGAAGCATTTACCACGAATTAAAATACAAATTACAACAAGAGTTTAGTGAACTACCCAATTAACAAGCTTTAAGAAATTAACAATATACGACGTTAATACTCCGAGGTGCGGTGGTTGAATTATTTCTCCTAGGTCATATTGACTTGACCCTTTGAGAGCTCAGTAACATTTTCCTTCTTTCACACCCAAAAAAATTCTGATTTTGATTTTAAGATGTTTACGTAAACTTCATTTTAAAACAAAACTGCTTAAAGAGACTTGGATCATTTAAGGGAAACAAGTGTTATTTTTAAACGGTTCTTAAATTCGAATTTCGGAAAATCTTGAATTAATGTTGAGATATTTAAGTAAGCTTTATTTTAAAGCGAAATCCACCTCGATATCTGACCAGGTTTAGGAGATACAGAAGATTAATGGCAAAAATATTTTAATTTTTTAAACAGCTTTTGAGTTTGAATTTCTTAAACGCCTGAAAATTGTTTTGAGGTATTTATACAAGCATAATTTTGAAGTGAAAATCACATTGATATCTCAACTGGTTTAAGAGGAATCCAAGATTTATTAAAACACATTTAATGGTCTTTCACCCCTTAGTTTCCGAATTAAGAAAAAAAACTAAAAATCTGCCAATAAAAATTTCTTTGGACAATATTTTGAAGTAAATAAAGTAACGGTAGCTCTTCAGATTGAGATATCTGGGATTCGCTGAAAACAGATTCCACCCCTTTTCACCACTTTACTTATAGAATTTCGAAATATCCCTTATTAATGGGTGCCTACAAGGTAAGGTGAAACCGCCCTCAAACTTTCATGTTTGTAGGTCTAGTGGCTAGGGCTGTGTGTTGATAAGTGTGTGAATGAGTGCATGGGACACTCAATTTTATGTATACAGGTAATAAAATAATGTTTTTCGTAGTAATAAATAACATGCTAAACTGTACAGAGAAATGTAGATAGAAAAAAGGGTGTTTTGCCATTTTAGGGTATTATTATGTTTGTATTAAATGTGGTATAACGAAACTACCATTCAGACGTTTTCTGTTTCTGAGGTGTATGCTGTTTCGATAGATAAACACAACGGCTTTTAGTAGTTTGGAATTAAATTCTTACCTTATCAAGTAAACTTATTTACAACATTGGTAGGAAGTTGCCTTACAGTTAAGCGTTACATGCTACGCTGTAAAAAAAAGTGAAAATTTACACGTACAAATGTTTGATAATTTTACAAATTTGTACGTGTAGTCACGTTGACAAATACCGAATTTAAAAATCCAAAGATTACTATAAACTCGAGATTAAAATAAACACAGACGTACATACATATTTACCAGAAATGTTATGTTAAATTACACTTTCAAATGTACATAAAAAGAAATTAAGTAACATTACTAGTAATTTTTGGTTTTATTACTGTACTGTCATTGTATCAACACATCGTTATCATTGCAAAAATACATATTTCAACGTACAATTTTACAATGACTGTCATGAATTTTTACTAATAACTTAAGCAAAAATAGTTTTTTGCGTACCTATAAAATAATAGTGAAGATTCATGTTTGGTCCATAAAGTTTTTAAAAACGTATACCGAGTGAAATTAAAAACGATTGCACTAATTCTTGTATTGTAGGTTTTAGTAAACCACGGCATATGAATAAACCCTTTCACATAAACATCTGCATTTATACACAAAAGTGCACTGTCAGCCCTCGTGTTTATATAAATCAGCCTTAAATGTCAAAATTTTACTATGCTATGCATGCAATAATTTTTTTAACAATCCATCTGCGTCATTTAATATGCAGTGCAAATATTTCCTATTCCATATAATGCAAGTTTTGTTTCTTTGTTTAAGAATCTCGAACACAATTATTAATTCGTTATAAATCTCTTCAATTGTGAATTGTCTATGCAAATATTAATATGCAGAATAAACTTCAAACTTAAAATGGTTTGTGATTTAGTTGTAGGCCTAACTGAATTCTTGAATAATATTTTCAAGTAGTCACAATTGCCATTTCATTAATGAAGTTTGTGTATCATTTATTTCATAGAAACCTATTCCAAATATTTTATGTGCATAAACTTGTTTTTCATTTGGTTGTCTGTATGACTTGGTTTTGAAAACTAGATCGTCGCATACAATGACGTACTATATTATGCTTACTTGTAGAATATAATTCAGCAGATATATGCGTAGAGTGGAATAAAACTTTGTAATTGGTGTACAGTATGTCAAGATATTTCCAATTAGTCTAAAATATCCTATTACATAAGTTGTTCATGTATTCTATAGATGAAATTCTACCGCTGAAGTTACGAGCTGAAATGTGTATCGTATACTTGTGTTCTTGTGGTTATAATGCTAAGCTGATAGTCTGAAGGTCATGGGTTGGAATCCACTAAGACTAGAAACATTTTGAGTAGCTTAAAATGAATTTTGAAAATTTACACATTGTCGAAACATAAAAATTAATTGACTAAACTAATTTATGCGCTCAAAACAAATTGCTAAACTGATATTTAGAAGAAAAAAAACTTCACAACATACTAGGTGCAACACGACGATTAAAGCTGAACATCCTGTCGCATATAATACTATTCTAACGTTAGTAAAGCAAATGGTCGCACCTCGCAGTGTTGCTCATCAACAAGCAGTTTATAGGCTTGGTACACTGAATATGAATATAATGCTTTCCTGAGCAACATTTGTAACACATAGATTCCAGCTTCGATGATTTGTTCGTTATCCGAAATACTAATATCAATTTAAGAAGCATCATGGCAGGGCTGAAGATATAATAAAATGTATGGCAATATTTACTTGTTCGACACGCTGGGAAATAATCAAAATTGCGTTGAAATCGACATGGTGTCGATATCGACATGTCGAACTTTTATCGACATCTGGTTCATGTCGAATGTCGATATCAAATTTTGGATGTCGCACAGCTGTAGCTGTGTTAACCAATGCGAGAATAAAACTGTACACGAAAGCTGTGCTTTGAGGTTGTTACATACCAGTTAGAAGGAATTACTGTCTCAGGCGGACAGGAAATTGAGAAACATCTTGCACTGCCTTAATCATCACAAAATTCGTGTAGAGCAATTGTTTAGGTTTGTCACAATGGCTTGACTTGAAATCAAAACATGATCCTCCCAAACATAAGACCAGTTTATAACTACTGTGCCGCACAGCTTGGTGGAAACTTTCAAAATAATCAAGTCCTATGTTACTGATAGGATTCCTGCATGAACAATTCTTTATTGAACTGGCCTTTACATCCATGACCCACAGTAAAGTCAAAAACACGGTGGCTCACAACTTTACAAAAGAGCAGGAACTGAAAGAAGATTCGGCCACTGTTGATATTAAGGAATCATCCTTCTAGAGTGATTAAGGGATACAGCAATTTTCATCATTATGTTTTAATTTTTTATTTGTACTAGATATTTTTTATCTTAATTTAGACACAAAATGTGACTAAATTTTGTTCTTACCTATTTTTCTCTCTCTCATAATTTGGCTTGTTAAAGTAAAAATTTGCATGTTTCAGTTTTAAGAGGCAGCATCGGTGTTTCAGGTACATGTATGCAACCAGCATTAACCGCATATAAACCAAGGCTAGTATTACTATCGCTACAACAGTAACACTATGACACACATCAACATATTTTTCGTGTTTTATAAAAGACAGAGTCGTTCTTATTTTCGCTGTGTTTGCCGAAGTCAAGTAAAAAGAATGGTTGCTACAAATGTTATTTTCTACTCACGATAATGTAGCAGTTAGTTATACTTGATTCTGCAGAACGCAGCGGAAATGAGAACAACTCTGTGTCTCATAAAACACAAAGATTATGTTGATGTGTCATATAATGGGATTAATGCTGGTTGCTTTGTGAAAATTCTAAAAATTCAATATATTTTTTTAAAAACACAAAAAACATTTTATTTTGTGGTTTAACATAGCTGAATTTGTAGCCTACAACATCGTTATTCACTGTGAATTTTTTCAGTTTGGTAAGTGAATTGGTTTTAGTGTTGTCCTTAAAACAGAAACATGCAAATTTTGGGTTTAATGAGTCCTTACGCAAAAACTATGAGAGATAAAAAAATGTTATAAGAGCAAAATTTTGTAAATTTTTGTGTCTAACACAAGGAAAAAAAAATTATCTGGTCCAAATATAAAAATAAAAACATGGTGATGGAAATCGCTGTACACCGCGCTCTGAAGGGGTTCTACTAGATTTCAATCCACTGTGTTCCAGTCGAGCCACGTCACTCTGCTTGCATCAAAGTGCTCACAATTTATGTAACTATATTTGTGTTAGTGAAAACAATTAAAATAAATTACTTTAAGGAGTCATTGCTGAAACCATTTTCTTTGACGTATCAGTCAACCACAATGTCATACAAGACGTTAACTTTCCCGAGACTAAGACTATTTTATATACAGCCAAATTCAAAATTACTTTTTGACACAGTTTAAAAAATAGTCTTGTTTTATATTGCATTATATTTTACTCTCTATTAAAATAGAATTGTCACATGCATTATTAATCCAATTGTGATCCCACACATTGCATACTCATAAAAAAAAAGGAGAGTCTGCAAAGAAAATTATTTGACAATGCTATAGTAAAAGAGAAAACATTAAGTGGTATTCATCCCTACCGCCTTGGATTTATCTGTTTCTTCTCGATAACTTCTGTTCCAGTAGATGTATTAAAATTTTTGTCATGACAAGGCATAGATACAAACTTAATCGATTTTCTGAAATTTCTGGAACCATAATATATTTATTATTTTGCAACGGAAAACAGCTGAAAAGTAAAAATTGCTTTATTTACGGGAGCGACTACACAGGCAGCAACATTGACAGAAACAATGCCGTATGGATTCCAAAATGTGAATGAAACAATAAACTAAGCCTTGTCAGTGTGAAAAAAGCAAAACAACGTGTCTCTTACCTGATTTATAAGATAAACCGTACAACCGATGTGACAGAGATCAATACCCCTTAAAGTAGCAAGAAGATACCACCACTTATATGCTAGCAACCTACACATGAGGAAAGCTTGCACTCTGTCACGTCTAACCCGCGCCTCACATCAATACAACCACTTCATTGTGACCGTACGCCCAGCCAAATATGCATACTGTACCTTCATTTGACTTGGGATAGGAAACACAGCGTAGAGTCTGTTGTTGCATGGGTGTTTAATACAATGATAGCTTAAGGACTTGCTCCTAAAAACATTAACTTTTGGGGAACCTTCGATGTGCCTGCATCTTACGACTCGTCACTCCGTTACGCTCTACTTGAACATACGTCACTGAAACTCTACAAATATTGGTTGTTTATCTAAACCTTTACACACCGTCTGATATAAACAGCAGACACTATGAACATAGTTATCCGAGCATATACAATTTTAGTCTGTGTCACGGCACATTTATAATAAAACCATTCAGTGTGTGAGAAGCAATGCTGATGACAACGTACCTATCACAATAACAGTTACCTGTCTACATCCTGTAAACTGCAGTTGGTGGGTTTGCATGTTGTTAAACACCGAATTTCATGTACTACGTAACCAAAAAAAAAAACAGTTTCATTAACTCTCTCCCTGGGACACTTGACTATAGTCGAATAAATAATGGTTAAACTGTGACATGCGACTTAGTCGAACACCAAATTAAATGAATCTGTAAACACTAGGTACATGGCTTTCTCGCTTAAAATTAATCAAAAATAAACTATTTACAAAAAAACTTTTTTTACAATATCTTGGCAAAGTTAAAATTATTTATCCTGCAGCAAAAGAGTTAACAGCGACAACAAACCCTTCTTATCAAAATAAGTTGTATCATTGTTTACTGTACTTCGAGAACAACAGTACAAATATTCCTGCATATGTTACTTACAACACCTTTTGTGGTATAGGCAGTTCGGAATAAACTGAGCCGTTAAAAAATCCCTGCTTGGTCTCTGTTTTCTGTCAAATTGTATCTTTTAGCTGCACGCTAACATAAACATTGCAAGACGTGCTTTTATTTACACAGGCTTGCACAATGTTCATATCTATAGTCTGGTTCACATAAGAATTCCATTTTCTGACAGTTCTCAAGACTAGCATGTAAACAAACTTCTACAGGAAAATAATTTTCATTTTTATGTACTGTACTATTTGATTGCCAGCTGAGTGGGTTTGTGCAAAATTGCTTAGGGGAGAGGAAAACACAGCTCATTCCATGGTAACAGCAGTAAAAGTACTACCAACACAACTGTCAAAAAGGAAAATTCTTACATGAGACAGACTATACATTATACTGCCCCAAAAAAATATATCCACAATATCTACTCATTAAACACATGCATGTTGAATAATTTCTATAATCAGTTGTAAATAGCTGCGAGGTAACGTCTACATGCAATACGGATTTCTGTGCATGACTCTATATAACTTATATGATACACATTATTGATGTTACATGTAAACGTGTGCACCTTATATTCAAATTTGAAACACAAAACCATCATTAGCACATAACACAAAGGTACGTGTTCAAAAAATTCAAAGTTCCTCTCTGATCTACTGCAATGCTCTAACATGACACACCTACAGCAATAATAAATAACGTATTTTTGTAACAACTGAAAAATTAAGAAAATTCATGTTTCTTGGTTAAAATATATAATAGCAAATATATAGGCAGGCGTGAAATAGTAAACTGTAACAATACAGAATGTCAGTAACGTCACTTGCATTCTGCAATACTTTTGAGGTTGTTTTAAAACATGTACTGTATGTTGATTACACAATGAACAGCCTCTTCTGTGCTCAGGCCATCTCTCGGTGGAATCACAGCGCTGCAGTGCGAAGGATGGCGAGAAGCAACGTGCAGACAATTATATGTCCACAACAATCTGGATACATCACTTTGTGCTGTGTTTAAATTATGCAGTTAGTAGATACCTACATTAGATCATGAATAAAAGTTTTCAAGTATATGAAATACAGATAAAGACATATGTCAATTGATTTGACTTCAGCATTGTCAGCTATATTTAAATAGGAAAATACATGGAACGACATTCTGTAATTAGCTGCCAACCTTACGAGTACGGTAACTATAGTTAATGTTGAATTACATGCAGTAACGGCTAGTGATTTTTTTCAAAGGTTAAATATTTTATGCTCTCTTTAACGTGAACAGCCTATATCATAGTCTCCTGTAAATAATGTCTAACAACTGAACGTATGTAGTAAGCTTACTAAGTTTAAGGAAAATGTATGGAATAAAGTTGAATGTAACATTTATACCATGCCTACAATATATTTTTATAACCTTCACGAATTAAGAAGTATTTATGACTTAAGTATATCACATCAAAGTCTATCTTTCAAAAAAATTCCATTTTTTGACAGTTTAGAAGGCTATCATGTGTACCAATTTCTGCAAGAAATTACTTTACATTTTGATAAAATGCACAGTTTGAGAGCCATCTAAGTGTGTTTGTGCAAAATTCCTAGTGGCAGAGGAAAACTGCTTATTTCATGGAAACAGCTGTAAAAATACATGGCAACACAACTGTCAGAAATGGAATTATTTAATGAGACAGACTACATCTGTCCTACCATGGTCAAAAGTATAATACTAAATCTGAATAACAATAAATGACAAGAAGTTATAAAACATACACTGGTGACACATGTCCCAATTTAAAAAATATTAGGAAAAAATTTGAACTCTTAAGAGTGTTGTACATGCATACCTAGTTTTCTTCAAATCCAAGATTTTCAAGTGAATGTACACATTCCCTACATGCACACATTCCCTACATGTCCACTCCAGGCAGACTACACTGGACATTAGTCTTGTCTCGCGCTCAACTTGGGACTCAAGGTAACATTCTCCCAGTTGGGCAGCTGAAACATTGCCTACAATCTTAGCATAAACCGAGCCTAGGAAAATGACCTATAGAGAAACAAGATGCTAGAAGGCAGCGACAGATCTAATATTTGATGTCCAGTCTTACTTCCCCATTACATATACACTACACCCTGCACATTATCTCAGTTTAGCGTCTACCTCTGAAACTATTATAAGAGTACTGAATTCTAGATCAAAATCTCCACAGTTGAAAAATTCTCAACCCAGACGAGACTCGAAATAGAACCTATGATTATAAATTTTATATATATAAACACACACTCACACACATATTTACTGAACACTGGGACTGGCCTCGCTCTTTATTTTTGCAGTGGTTTTGTGACGCGTGTATAGTCACGAGTCAATCTATAACATTTCAGCTTCTAGTTGTGTTTACAGTAGGATTGGCTATACGCTAATAATTTTGATAATTCTAATTTATAATTTCTATACGCCAGTGTAAATGTACGCATAAATGTAAATTTTAATGTTTGTATCTAGAATAGTAACCTATATTTAAAAATTGTATGGAGTGGTTTAGTTTGGACGAGTGACTCTTGGGTGTGCCACAACTCGTGGCTAGGTTGCTGGCGAGGTGTGTGGCTAGGTTGCTGGCGATGTGTGCGGCAAGTATTACGCTGAGAGCAGTCAACTGGACTGGTCAGAGGGAACTGCGAGGCAAAGTGTCTCGTCTCTACACACCTGAGGACATATGGTGTGGGGTCTGAGTATTTGTGGATTTCCTACAATATAAAGTGAGACATTCTCAGCTGTTGTAGAGAAGGTTGTGTCAGTGGCAGCTTATCTTCTCGCAAGCAGAACTTCATTCTCAGCACGAGAGACCATCAAAAATAGTAACCACTCCTCGTCATTCTGCATGTCCAATTCTACTGCAGGGGCGCCCCTCAGCGACGCTGGATACGAATTCTTCGTGAAAGAAGCCTCTACGTGAATAAGGTAGGGTGTCGACCAGTGTTTTTGTCCCACTGAACGCAGGCGAAAATACTCTCAGTTTAAAGTGGAACTATTTGTCTGGCAAAGTAACTTTACAAACCCAAGAGTAGCCGTCTGTGAGCTACTTGATAGTCACCCGTCACTGAACATTGACTATGTTAGACGCTATATTAAATGTAAGAACTTGTATCCCAAAACAATTGTAATAGGCCTAATTGTGTTAAGTAAATGTCAATTAATATGTAATTTCAGTTACATTATTTGACAGCAGATATCAACGTTATATATTTGGACTGTCCAGAAATAATTTGGGTTGGGATATAAAAGTGCTTTGTCATGTATTACATATCAGACGGAGGCACTCTTGAAATCCACAGCCCCACAAGATGGAGGTCTCAAGTTTGGAAAATGTATTTTTTTAAAGTAAATTAATACAAACATAAAAAATTAATCTTACAGTTTTAACACTCATATATCATTGTTTGTAGATGTATTTTTGTTGTAATACACTAAACGAATTTTGAGATTTTCCCCCTGAAATATTACATATTTTGTTGTCAATATAAGCCAAAATTAAGCAAAATATTCTTTTGTCAGCAACCGGTACATTATTTCGAAAAACGCTCTGCCAAAACAGTGGATCGTATGACAGTACAAAGTCTCAAATTTTAAAAAGCATTTGGTTAAAAAATATTCTAGTTATTTTGCATTTGTTTGAAATAAATGGAAGATCATGATTTTTTTTAAGATCTCGATAAATGTTAAAACAAGATAAAGACGAGATACTGCTGAGGAACACAAAGAGATAAATTAAATATGGCTCTGGGCACATTACCGTCATAGAAAGTGTTATAGAGTAGCACATTATCTAAAACAGACTCACCCAAATGATATTACATTGCTATAGTGCTTTTAATTCAAATTATTTTCTACATTATGAATGAAGCTGGGACATAATATAGCCTACTGTTCACTTTAGACAGTAATCTTTCCATGTGGGATATGTGGCAAATGTTGAAAGGGCTGTCAACCTTGGAGCTCTTATACATGAAATTAAATCACATTTCTGGGAGTTAGGTCACGTAGATGTCTAGACTGGAAAAAAAATTTTTTTTACTGGATTTAGATGAACAAAATATTGCAACAGCAATTAAAATGTGGGAGTAGGTGTTTTAAGTGTTTATTTTTTTTAAGAATACTAATTTGCTCGCAGTTCTCAGGTGATTACATCTTCACTCTTTCTCAACATTCCAGCTGGACCACAAGTCACAGCGGTGATAGACCTCTCAGTGAACAAACAGTCTCGTCAGACGCGACACGTAACTCTGACTTTCTGCGATGTGACCGAGTCAGACGTGGATTCTCAGTTGCACTTACGAGTGTTATGTTGGCTGAAAAGTTGCTTCATGAAGATAATTTGTTACCACAGTTGTCACCTTCCAGATAGTTCTGCACGTTAATGTAGAACTTCAGTTGGAACCATTTGACTTCATGGCTTATTGTTCGGAGAGCAACAATTTATATTACTTCACTCTCAACTGTATACAATATTTAGTGTGTGCTGTTAAGTGAAGGATGTTCAACTCTGTACTAACCCACTGCACATACTTACGCTACATCACTTCCTCCACATAGTCCAGTGTCTGTTGTGATATGCCAGGCCAACTAAAATGTCTTGTACACGTATCTTAGCACGGCACACTTCACTAATTGTAAACTGATAGTCTCGTAGTTCTTGGCACTGTGCACAACACATAAGGAAAACTCTAGCACACAAACAATTTTCTAACAGGTTTGTCATTATTACTGCTACATACAGTTAAGTGGCATCATTAACTGTTTTTTAATAACAAGTGTATCTCCAGGCGTCTTGTACAAAAATAAACTTTCACAACTACTGTCCTTCCAAGCAATGCATCATTTCTGATCTGTTTTTTTACCAATCACATTTAACAATTTTTTCACAAATGTTTCACAAACCCTATACTTTATTGTTATCTTACACTTTACATTCACATTAATCAGTTGCAAACATAGGTTACCGCTGAATAAATATAGAACCATTTACAAAAACTCTTGCAGTTAACGTGTCACGGTAGGTCTCAATGACAACTCGACACATAGCAATGCAAGTGTTCAACAGTAACACAACTACTTCTCAGTCAACTAATGGTTGACTCTGTAATTTAAACTACAATACACCCAACATTGCGCAAAAACTTCAACGTAAAAAAAGTTAAGTGTTTATTGTCAAATTGACAAGAATAGAAGCAGATTGCTGGAGCTTGAGAAAGACATTTTACTTTATTTTATGATGCATAAAAATTTATTTTAACAAGTTGTGCAAGTTCGTTATTTTTAGTTTCACTAAGCTGTTTGTGCAGTAACATTCAATAACTACCTTACATATTACAAATATGCTAGGTTACAATTGTAGGCCTACGGGGCTTAAACTCTGAATTGC
This sequence comes from Medauroidea extradentata, assembly GCA_003012365.1. Lineage (NCBI taxonomy): Eukaryota > Metazoa > Arthropoda > Insecta > Phasmatodea > Phasmatidae > Medauroidea > Medauroidea extradentata. Next base: position 84,147 of record PNEQ01004280.1, read on the forward strand.
TGGCGGGCGTCTCTTAACAACACGGGTTACCTCTAGTGACTGCTACAATTTTCAACAGACGACCATACTTTACCATCAAGTAGACGTTGTAAATGCATGGCCATGTGAGAACTTTCGAAAGGTTGAACAAAATTATTACGAGTTGTTTCCCAATGTGCGCAGACACATTTACATATTTGTTCTTTATTTTGTTACACATTGGAACATGAAAATTATATTAAGTAAATTTGAATAACAGAATCACAGACTCTGATTACATGTTATGTAATACGGGTTATTTGTTAGTAAAGGGAACAAGGGTGTGCGACTTCATGAGTAAACTCTCTTGAGGAATGCTGGGAAATGAAGGGCTTAATGGCAAGTCAATAACAGCTTATTGCAACAAGTTGTTAGAACACAGCGCTAGTTATGTGACTAAGCAAGCCTACCAATTCCAGCAAGTTACTATTAATTAAGTTTTAAGGGGTTACCGTGATAATGCAGCATGATGTATCCGACGCTGGCTGCAAGTTACAAATACCTGTAACTTCTTCATAACAGAGCAACGGATAATAAGCAAACTGCCGGAGACAAGTAGGCTAAGCTAACTCGCATTGTAAAGTTCTGTTGACAAAACACAAATGGAAAATAAAAGAATGATTAGCTTTGTTCACATCAAGTGTTAAGGTTCCACTAACAATCATGTCAAAGCCCAGTCCAAACAGCAAAGTTTCAAGTGTAGGATCTCGCCAGGGCAATCACAGACATTAAGGCGGCCGCCTACCCTACGCATCAAACGCGTTGCAGCGTGTTCGTAAACAGTTTTTTTCTACGAAACAGTTACATGTGTGTCCATTGTTCCAATGTACGAAACGAAAACAAACTTCAGACAAGGTCGGAACTTCGTTGTTAAGACACCACGCTCATTACAAACATTGTTCCCCCTCCAACATGGCTAAACAGCCTTTTCAGACTGCCGTACTTCAAAATATACTAACAGAATGAATGCGAAACTCAGGTTGCGACCTGCACTGAACTTAGTTGCAGACATCCCACCAAAAAAATGATGTGGTCACCGCTTAGTGTCCCATAGTAAAAACAGTTCGGCGGGAACCTCGCACGCTAGTTCAGTGCTTGGCTCGTTGAGGCATTTTATGCGCGCTTCAAGGTCGACCTTACAGCTCCGTCGCTTTTGAGCCTCTCGCGTGCGGGTAGGTGGCGCCCTTATGGATGTCGCCTACCTGCGTGTTACAAGGCCAGAAATGACAGCTATAAGGACGACCTCGAAACACTCATCACATGTTGCATTGTCTCAACGAGCCAAGCTCTGAAATAGAGAGCAAGTTTTGTGCCAAACCATTTTTACTATGGGACATTAAGCTGTGACTATATAATTTATTGATGGAAAGCATGTAGCAAAATTAGTGCAGGTGGCAACCAGAGGTTCACATACAGCCAGTTATTACATTTTGAAGTATGGCAGACAGGAAAGGCTGTTTTTAGCCATGTTGGAGAGAAAGTGTCTTAACAATGAGGTTCCAACCTTGTCTCAAGTGTGTTTTCTTTTCTTACATTGGCACTAAGGGTACTCATGGAATTGTTACGAAAAACCATGTTTATGAAAAAATCAAAACTGTCTGGCAGTTTTGTCTTCTCCATGTTGGCAGATTTCTTCAAAGCAGTAAATACTATGGTTTCAGCTAATAATACAATTAACGAAATTATGGCTAAATTAAATTTCAGTAGAAACTATATAATTTCTCGTTTTGAAAAAAATTAGCTGTCATAGCAAAAATGATTTCAAACAAAACTGCCAGACAAATTTTTGAAATCTACTCTTGTTTAAACTTAGAGTAAAAATAATTTTTGCAAAATCTGTATTAACTTAGGAGTATCGCTATATACAAAGAGAATTTTCAATATTCAACCTCTGAGGAGGTAAAAAGGGGTAAACTGCATGAACTGTCAGCTGCCCTTGATATCTACTGAACTCAGGTGTGACCTACAATTCCTGCAACGGGTTACTTTCATTAAACTGAACTGTGCAAACCCCACAATAAAACATCAGCGGGTAGATTAATAAATTGAATATATTAGCTGTTGTCAACAAACAAATCCAGACAGGTTCATGCCGTAGCCATATTCACAAATATAACAACAAAACAGGCAAAACTTAATATAAAAATAACAACACAAATTAATTCCTGAACGGAATACAGTTGCATCAAAAAGACGGGGCAGAACCTTCTCTATTTTTAGTGTCATTCTGTTTTATTGGTTTTTGTGTCTTTTTGGATATGACTATATTATGACTTTCTGGGAATGTGTATAGCATAGGCCCTGGGCCTAGAAATGTGCATAGCATAGGCCTTAGGCTTATACTATGTTTGTTGAAAACAGTTAAGCTGATATCGGTTGTTCTTTTTTTTTTTTTTTTTTT
>PNEQ01004281.1:0-12567 GCA_003012365.1 Medauroidea extradentata
GCCATTTTGTGACGTTCTTGCCTAAAATCGTCGAGAATTACACATGTATAAGTGATTGAAAATAATCACTTTCACAGTCAGTATATGCGGTAAAAATAATTTAGGAGTTCCGGGATTACGTAATACACGAACGTCTATATATTTTCCAAGTTCAACATACCCGGAGACAAATGTTTCTACACTTGGAAAATAGATAGCGATATTATCGTGCTCACTTGTGAAATGCACGTTTTACGTCACGCAGTAACGCATTGTTTAAGCAAATTATGCGCAAAGTTAATTGTTTTTAGTACGTATGGTGTTAACGTAATAAAGAAAAATATCACGCTATTATTTATCGGGTTCGTGAAAAAAAGTAAACTCATTCGGCGCGAGACGAGAGAGATATAAGACGCCGTGAAACAGCCTAGAAGGAGGCTGTACTATAGTTAAATGAGCATATGCGCATGCGCTGGAACTTTTGCGTCTATAGTACGACCTCAATATAGATCCTAATACGTCGTAGTTGGAGACAGGCCGACCGGCTTGGCACAGGCGGCGTGCCGCCGCGCGGTTTTCAAACTGTCACTGTCACATTTTTTAACGGATTTTCGCTATTTTTATTTTATTTTAAATATTGTGACTTATCAAGTAATAACTGCAACTCTACAGTTCATATTTTAATGCCGGGAATTAGATACAGTACGTTTTATTCATTGTCAACGTAATTCCTTACAACTTTTTTTGTCATATAATTTTGTTATTTTTTGAGGGTTCCTGAGATTGTATTCGTAGAATCGCTACCTTCGTTAAATCCAGGGTTCGTAAAATCGGGGGTTTAGTGTACTTTAAAAACCATCTGAAACCACTCTAATGGTTGATTGCCTGAAGCCTGAAGATGATGAAGAATGACATGCTATGTGTCACAATCCTAAAATGCAATTTATCAGTATACAAATAAATTAACATCAGTAAGAAAAAATGTGTACAGAATATTAAATAAAAGGTTTACGGTATTACATCATTACATACTGGGACTGGAGGAAACATTTAACGCCTTTGCTTTTTATTTTGTGGTCAAGAAAGCCTGTTCAAGTGAGTGGGGAAACCTACCTAAATCTAACAAGTTTCTTTTGTAAACTCCTTTTATACTGTAAAAATGTTCACATTTTTTAACTTAATTTAATCAGTTAATACATGGTAAGAATAATGCTAAAAAAACCAATTACCGATGATACTTTATTAGCATAGATAATTTGTAACTTTAATATAAATTTTACTTCATAATATATATTAAAATACTAAAATGATACTAATTTATAAATAAATGTGTATTAGTAATAGAAAAAATTGACAGAGTAATAGACACAAATTTGTTAGACAGCTTCTAACTATAGGTTTAAATAATTTTATTATTTGTTTTAATTTAAACTGTGATTAAAAGCTGCATTACGTAGCTAATTAATTCAGTATTTTTAATGGAGATTACAATATACTGACATATCTTGCTACCCTGTTAACACCCCTAGAACAGTGGTGGATGGATTCTTACTACCCAGCCGCAGTACCTGGCTAGACATTTAGACGTAGAAGAGTGTCGTACGGAAAGATGGATTTCTGGGATAAACGAGCTGGTGTTGCAGGAACATCGCTGCTGTACGTTGCCAGCTGACCCATCACAATGTTTCCAGTTCTGTGGAGAAGTCAGCTCAGCACGTCACTGTTATATGTGCATCACTCTCCTAGCCCCAGTGATAGAAGCCTCCGGAGCACAGACACAAAGTCTGTGTCGTGTTTAGCCTTAGACTTATATATCACAACAGTCCAGTAGCTATTTTTTAGCTTTTTTCACGTGACTGATTGGACTGATTATTGACGGCATTTATGCCTAAATTTATCAGGTTACGTATTTATTTACAGTTTTAGTTCTTGGTAATGTGCTCTGTATTTATGTACCATGGGTAAAAATGTATCCTAAACACCTCTGCACATTAAAACAAATGTGTATACATATTATTTATTACCTGCAGCAAGTGTAAAACTGTACAAGCAAATCCAGCACCCAGTGTTCATGTGCACATATGCACACCATGGTTCACCAGCTGCCTCCCAAAGCTTCACTAGTCAAGAACCACCACATCTATCTCCGTTCAACTGCCGCTAAATATGTGCCCATACAGAATGACAGTCACAGATAGGATGGGGATATGTGTATTTCCGGGGATAAGTGTATTTCCGGGGATAAGTGTATTTCCGGAGATACGTGTATTTCCTAGTTACAGAATACAGGTGCAGTTAATCAAGAAATACCAACCAGTGTCACTCTTGGCAACCTCTGTTTTACTCGGTAGAAAATGCATGCCCTCCCCCAGCCCATTGCCCGGAACTGCAACCAAATAGCCCACTGACGAATCTATACCAACTTCCTTGCCAAGCCACAGAATAAACACCACAAGCGACACGGAGTACCTTTTCTCAAACTCCTTTTTTCTTTGTGTTGCCAAGGTATTGGAGCTAGTGAAAGGTTATACTAAAATTATAGTAGGCCTAGTTACAAAATCTGTGAAAAAATTTATACAAATAACATTTAACTTCTAACTATACAACTTATATACAAAAATTATGTATTTCTAGAAATACTAGCAGTTCTGTAAACCAATTTCTCAAATTACATGTGACTTTGCTTACACAACTTTATACCCCGAGAGTTAGTACTATTACAATTAAATTGCTCACCTACACTGCTTCCGATTAAATTAGTTATTATGTAATGCTCTCTCATCACATTTACACTTCTAAGCAAATAATTATGATACATAATCACAGTGTCTCAAGCAACAGACTTGGTTAGGTACATAAACCAACCATATCTGGAATCCACTAGGCCTTATTTACATTCCGGTACACCCCAAGAGCTGGAACAATAACAATGAAAAAGATTCCTTATGTTCCTTGTGACAGTGCGACCAATCTAACAAAGCAACAGCACCGATTGTTTATCAATGCAAACCATTAATACGCCAACTCGCATTATACTATTTCTCTTGTGTTCAACTTTATTATCTTCAAATTATACACATATAGTCTGTTCTCACAATGAACATAGGTGAACCCATTTCATTTACTGTTTAATACCAGAGACCACCTCCCTCCCCAATTATATGCAGTACAGTACAGCCTGACAAATCATCATCTTTTCCCCAGAGGTGTTACCTCTACCAGAGAACCGAGTTTGAATCTAGCAACAGGTGTTAAGGGCGTGATCTACCGTAATTTTCATCACTTTTTTTATTTTTTACTCGTACCAAATATTTTTTTCTTATTTTAGACACAAATGTGACTAAATTTGGCTCATATGAAATTTTTTTATCTCTCATAGTTTTCACGTTATAGCTTTTTAAAGTCATATTTTGCATGTTTCTGTTTTAAGGACAACACTAAAACGAACTGATATACCAAACAAAAAAAAAAGTGGATAAAGACATTGCAGGCTACAATGTCATGCTCATAAATATAAAGAACAAAAATTATTTGCATTTTTAAAAAAAATGCTGAAACTGAAAATTAAAATTTAAAAAATTTAATATTTTTTTTAAATAAAAATAAAAATAATTTGTATTCTTTATTTTTATGAGCATGACATTGTAGCCTGCAATGTCTTTATCCACTGTGATTTTTTCGAGTTTGGTAAATCGGTTGGTTTTAGTGTAGTCCTTAAAACGGAAACTTGCAACATTTGATTATCAAACCATTACGCGAAAACTACGAGATAAAAAAATTTCATAAGATCCAAATTTAGTCACAGTTTGTGTCCAAAATAAGAAAAATATATCTGGCACAATTGAAAAATGGTGATGAATATAGTGGTAGACCGACAATGCCGGCGTACAATCGTAACCACATGAATGCCAGAAAGTATCTTGAAAATACTCTGACTTCAATCATTCTTAAATATCAGTTCAAATAACAAACAACAGTGGAACCTCGTTAACACAAACCCTGTTAATACAATGTTCCCATTAATACAAACTAGTTTTCTTTCCCCCATAGAATGAGGTAAGAAATTAAATATTAACTTTTAATGCTTCATAAAATTTTTCTTTATGCATAAAACAATGTAATTCCATGTTAACTTGTTAAAGGCAGCCAATAGGGTAATGATAATGTTTGTATTTTGGGTATAAAACAGCTTGAAAAATTATTTACAGAATTTCTTGTGTTTTAAACTCCTGTAAATGCAAACCTCTTTATTACAAACGGCTCAAATTTCTGTCCCTTTAGATTTGTTTTAAAGAGGTTTGACTGAATTCTGCTACAAATTTTGAAATATTCTTACAAATATGCTTATCGGCTGTTTAGGGTAAACTTGAGCGTTTTTACATATTTTCTTGTTAAGAAGAATAGCCAGCAATATTTATTCAATTATAGCCTTGGAAGTTTACTTTAGGGCACGTTAAAATGTACAGACTGTTTATTTCCTTTTCTACAACACGTTAACTTGAGCGTTTTTACAAATTTTCTTGTTAAGAAGAATAGCCAGCAATATTTATTCAATTATAGCCTTGAAAGTTTACTTTAGGGCACGTTAAAATTTACAGACTGTTTATTTCCTTTTCTACAACACGTTAACTTTAAAAGGATTAGCCTATTTATTACAAACATAATTATTCCTGTATAATCATTGTTTAACTGATATTTATAGCAATACACCCACAAGTTCAATTACAGCTTAACAGAACACACTCTTAAAATAGAAAAATATAAAAAACTATCAAACTCACCAGTCCTTTGTGAGTACTTTCTGGACATATATCAATAGCAATGCACACCTCCGCAGGATCCAATCCATTGACAATAAATTCATACGCGACTTGGTAATACTGGTCCACAAGGCTCAAACACTGAAAATACAAGTAAAAAAAATTTTACAGCTGCAAAATATATTTAAATTTAGTATCAAAACTGTCTCAGTTACTTTTCTATATGTTCACTAACTATGTATAACAGTAGTCTATAACCATTTCACCTCACATTGCTTCAAAGATCTCTCCTTCCCGTAAACAAATACATGTTACAGTAGAACCCAAATTTGACAAGGCCTCATAGTGCCCACTACTAACGTCATTAAATTTTTGCCTCGTAAAATCAAGTACTCGTAAAATAGGGGTTAGGCCTCACAGTGCCCAAGAACGACCTTGCAAAACTGAGTAGTAATAAAAGCGGGGTTCTGCTGTATATCCCTACAGTCCATACCGTATAAAAATTCCATTATTTGACAGATCATAAAAAAAGAGGACTATGTAAACAAAAAACATTGTGTATCCTTCCACCACCATGTGCTTTCCAGCTGACAATCAACATATAATTCAATGCTAAAAGCATTAATATATAACTGTAGGTTTCTTGAAGCCAATTTGTGAAAATTAAACAATAGCAATCCTAGACAACAGTTTTAGCCAACGTTTTAAACAAAAACCTTTCCTAGTGTTACGAACTTCTGAGACACAATCTCTGATGCCAGAACATCGTACATTTAACTGCGGCGCAAGAAATCACGCGTAATGAATTAGTAATTCTGGAAAAATATTTACTCATAAAGTTGGAAAACACCATCATCTACAGTTGTCATCGAGTATTTTGTAATTTATCCATGTTGGCTTCGAAAAAAACGTAAAAATCAATTTATGTTTTCAGCGCTTACTTACCTACCACGCACTCTTAAGGCCTCGCTCTTTAGTTTTGCAGCGGTTTCGCAAATATTTTTTTAACGAAAATTGACACATAGTAAATCAAAAATTCGTTCTTGCAGTTTTAACACATATATACCAATGCTTGTATCTGAATTTTTCTGTTCCAGTACACTAAACGGATATTTAGATCTTTGTCCCTGAAATAGCACATATTTTGTCGTCAAAATAAGCCAAAATGAAGCAAAATAATTTTTTGCAAGTAAACTGTACATTATTTTAAAAAAATTGCCTGGCAAAATTGTGTATTGTATGACTGTATACAGACTAAAAATTTTTAAAGTATTTCGTTAAAAAATATTAAGAGTTATTTGCTATTGTTTGAAATAAATGAAAGATCATGGCCTTAAGGTGTATGACTGCAATAAAATCCATAACATTTTGCGATTTTATTTAATTGTACACCAGACCCCAATTTTACGAATACTCACGGTTCCTCTCATCGCATTCGTAAAAATGCTACCTTCGTAAAATCGATAGCGGCTTATATTGCCCCCCCCCCCCCTTTTTCCTGCAAACCACAACGTAAAATTTTAAAATTGCATTTTTTCTGCAAAGTGTCTCTAGTCTGGCCCCGACTTCCATAGCGTTTTGCGGGAAATTAATTAAAGTAATACGTAAACATAAATTTATATTAGTAGCCAAACGTCACACTGTTGAGCGGTAGATATGACCAACCCTTGTCCCTAGAAAAATTAGAAAATCAAGATACTGAGTATTTTCTCTCGAGCGAATAGCCCGACTTCCGTAGCATTTAACGGAAAAATAACGCAAGCGATAGTTGAAATATAAATTTACATCAATAGGCAGACATCGTACGATTAAAAGAACACTGCTAAATAATAGATATGACCGATCGACCCTTGACCTAAAAAAATGAGAAAACCAAGCTGCCGAGTGCCTTTTCTCGAGCGAATAGCCCGATTTGCATAGCGTTTAATGGAAAAAAAAGTAGGCATTTGTTACTAACTCAATGCCCTTGTAAATTATTCACCAAAGAAAAAAGAAAAAAACGGATTTATTTATTCATTGCGGAGTTTTATATAACTTAACGTCAAAACAATCCCTCGATGTTTGACAAATTGTAAATGAAATCAGATATAGGTAAGTAGCGTGCAGAGCGAACAGATAGCGCAACTGTATGAACATTCACAAGATGGAAGATAGATAGCAGCACCGTAGCATATACCGACGTTCAATGTTCCTAAAACGCCATTTTGTGACGTTCTTACCTAAAATCGTCGAGAATTACACGTATAAGTGGTTGCAAATAATCACTTTTATAGCCTGTATACGTGGAAAAAATAAATTAGAAGTTCCGGGATTACAAAATATACGAACGTCGATTTATTTTTCAATTTCAACATACCCATAGTAGAGACAAATGTTTCTACACGTGGCAATTAGGTAGCGCTGTTAAAGTGTTCACATGTGAAATGCACATTTTAAGACACACAGTAACGCGTCATTTAAGCAAATTATGCGCCAAGTTAATTGTTTTATGTACGTATGGTGTTAACCCAATAAAGAAAAAATAATTTCACGCTATTATTTATAGCATTCGTGTAAAAACGTAAACACATTCGGCGCGAGGCGAGAGATATATATGACGTCGAGAAACAGCCTAGAAGGAGGCTGTACTATAGTTAAATGTGCATATGCACATGCGCTGGAACTTTGTGGCTATAGTACAACCTCAATATAGATTCTAATATGTCGTCGTCGATGGAGACAGGCCAATAAGTATACAAGGAGAGACGCAATTCTCACAGTAGAACCGGATGCTTAATTTTGTAAACAAACTTGGCTTGACCCAACATATACTGTCCAACTTAACGTGAAAATAAACAAAAAAAATTTTTTCCAACTGTGGTGGCACTGCTTGTGAAAGGTACTTACGAAAAGTAACCCGTCAGCTACCCTGGTCACCAGACTAACCGGTTCACTATTTTGAACGACCTAGATTGATTTTTCTCTAACCTACTGACTTCATAAATGCAGTGTTTTATTTAGTTTTATAGGTGATAATGGTATGCGTCTATTTGTTTATAGTAGAAATGTAATATTATAATCATTACTTTTTATACTACTGTATATGTGCATGTGGGTGGGTAGGTAGTTGTTCCCAACGTAACCTACATATTATAGTAGTTTTGTAATATCCTATCTCGTGCAAATATACTCTACAAATTCTCGTGTTGGTTATGAACACAAAAATATAGTAGGGGATAATGGGGAAGGAGTGAGTGAAAGGGATGTACGGTTAATTATAGTTTATTGCCTCTTTTACCATATTTTTATGATCAAGGGAAAGGATATTGCAAAACGACTATAATATGTAGATTAAGTTGGGAACAACTACCTACCCACGTGCACATATAGAATAAAATGTAATGATTATAATATTACCTTGCTGTGTCTGCAGGAAATCTGTACAAAGACAATCCACTGTGGTCTACTTTACACTTCTGGCAGCCACACAACATTTAATTCTCCACGACATTGCATACATTCAAACCGCATCCGAAATACATTAACCGCCATCTGCCATTTCAAAACAGCGCCAACATCGCCAACCAAACACCGAGGCCGAGCAAAGAGCTTGAGAATAAAAATTAAAATACAATAGCGAAACTAGAAAACATTTCTAATTGAGTGAACTTTTGATGCTAAGAAAATATCTGTAATTTATATAAGAGCTAAATTAGATGACTTGAAAGTAAAGTTCTGACGACCAACTAAATGTTTTGTATTTTGATATTGGTACATAAGATGTTAGCTCTAGATTTAAGCTGTCGTCTTGTCCTATAGAGTTAGGTCCTCCTGAACAGGCCGGCCAGCTTGGCATAGACGCCGCCACCGGCACGCAGTTTTCAAACTGTCACTGCCACATTTTTTAACGGATTTTCACTATTTTTGTTTTATTTTTAATATTGTGAATTACCAAGTGATAACTGCAACTCTAGAATTCATATTTTAATGCAGTGAATTAGAGAATATATGTTTTAATCATTGTCATTGTAATTCCTTACAATTTTTTGTCATAATTTTTTTTTATTTTTTGAAGGTTCCTGAGATTGTATTCATAGAATCGCTACCTTCGTAAAATCCAGGGTTCGTAAATTCGGTGGTCTAAGAGTACTTTTTTGATCTCAGATATGTCATTTGTTTTCAATACTGGCTGCACATTACTCTTACTAAGGTTAGGTGTGCACTGTTATGAAAATGACCTATTTCATATTACAGTAATGAATTGCTTACTCTACAAATGTTAAGTTAATATCATTCAAGATTTAACATTATTTATCATATATTTTCCTAGGTACAGTCAACTCTCAATTTTACGACCTGCCACTTCCCATCCCCGGCCAACCACTCCAATAAGGTAGTTCGCTCACCCCTTTCTCATCACGTATGCATCATAACTTTTTTGTGCCACTGTGATTTCTCGAGTCCTTGGATACGGTAGTATTTCTTTGGGTCTGTGAAATTAAGATTTTAATCTGCGCTGTTTACTGGACTTCTCTTGGTCTTAACATTTGTTGATAACCCATGCTTTGATTGATATTTTTTTTTAATTCAGTAACATTTCAGTTTGTTTTTTAATAATTTTAGACAACCTCGCTATTTTTATTGGATCTGAATTTTGGACTTTTAGTTTCAACAAAATGACTATAAAGAGAACATCCTTGACACAAAGAAGTATGAGATTATCCAGGAAGTAGACGAAAACAAGATCACTAAGATAGAAATTGCGCTGCAGCATGGCATTCCGAAGTCATTTATTAACAATGATCAACATCTTGAACGTTTGTATAATTGTTTACTTTGGTGAACAAAATTAAACTAGTATCAAATCCCTCTCCATACACATTAGTTAGGTGTGTAAAAAACTACTGCACAGAGCAGAATCATTATACAAGCAGATTGTATTTTCACACGGCTGGCCCAACTAGAAGAACAGCAAAACAAAGGAAGTAGTGTTATCACCACGTCCCATCTGCTGAGCGAGCGTCAGGAGCTGTGACTAGGTAGTGGTTAAAAGTGGAACTGGTTTCATTTTGAATTCTCACTGTTTGTAATTATCTAACATAGTATATAATGATATCCTTACCTCCATCACTTAACTGTACATCAGTAAACAGTAACTTCGAAAATACCAAAGAAAAGCTACATGAATATCTGTAACTACAAAAACCAACCAACCTCTGACTCAAACGATCTGGTTTGTTTGCATACGCCAATCAACATATCCTTGAACTCTTCCTCAGTTGTGTTGGCAATAAAGATGTCTCGAAGATGTTTCACAAGATCCTCGCAGAATTCACATGGAAGATTATCATCAACATTGCTTACAATGCCAACAGATGACTCATATGTAATTTCAATATCCTGTAGTTAAAAAAAAAAAAAAACATACTTAAGTTTTACACTGTGCTCCGCATATGTTATCAATAAATACAGCTGTTAACATAATGTGATCAACTGTAAAAGACAAGAGAGACCTACAGTTGAACCCTGTTATAATGAACCCTTGTATAACATTTTTCTGGTTATAAGACTCGTATTTGGTCCCTAAAACTGTTTTATAACAATAAATTACCCTCTTATAAGGAATTCCCTTTTACAAAGCAGACATTTTTGAGTCCCTACAGAACCGTTATAACAAGGTTCTACTGTATATGCAAAACTAGCAATGTTAAAGACTGTTTATGAAAACTGACAATGGTGGATAACATGTTTTGAGTTGAGAAGATTCTCAGTGATAACAACGAAAAAATTAATACTGTAAATACCTTGCTGACATGGTAACTTACTAATGCTAACATAACACAAATATAAGCTAGTTCCTATCAAATGATGAAAATAAATGTGTAAACATAGGTCTATACCTTTCTGGGCTGTGAACAGAATTGCTTCAAACAGACCTGTCTCCTATCAAAAACAGTAGGCAGAAAACTATTTTTAACACTAAACAAGAAACCATTTAACTATATATTTCTTTTCAGAATTCAAATTCGTGAAAGGATGAATACTGCTTAAGACCATGAATCCTGATTTATGCTATTTTAGTAAGTTTTATTTTTTAAATCCTGAAAGGAAACAGATATCGCAGAACCATTACCCAGAAATGTTGGGAATTGTTTGCACTATGTAGCATAATTTATTCAAAACTTCAGTTTTTATAATTTTGGCTAGTTACTGACTTTACGAAAATTTAATTGACTTGACCATTAGCCAAAATTATAGAAATTAATGTTCAGAAAAAATTAGGCTGCATAGTACACACAATTTCCAACATTTCTATTTAACAGCTTTGTGAAATCTGCTCGCTTTCAGAATTTAAAAAAATTAAACTAGTAAACACAGTATAAATACAAACCAGTGGCCTTAATTCCAGCACAACGAAAAATCACATGAAAAATTGTTCAAAATTATAAAGATGTAAACATGATTCTGATTTTATCAGATTTTATAGAAAGTATATTTAAACAGACAGAGAAGAAATACTGAACTTAAAGAGATGCAGGTGCCACTGTATTTTCATATATTCTACATAACTGGTAATTTTAGTGTAAGGAAAAAATTTATACAGTACTACAGGATGTAGACACAAGTTGTAAAAATACGTTCCTGACTTTCCAAGACCAACATTTCAAGTTTCCCTGTGTGAGGCGGTCCACCCACCACTTAGGCCTTTTATTTTTTTATTATTGTCAATATTGTGTTTATTTTATTTGGTGTAATTTATTGAAATTGTTGTTATTCAGTATTTGATTTATTATCTTCAGGTATTGTTGACATATTATCTTCAGGTATTGTTGACAGAAGTTCAGAAGGGTAATGTTGGTCTTTACCTGTATCACTATTGAATTTATCTTAATTTATATTTTAGTTTGTTAACGTTGATGTTACTTTGTGCTTTAATTTTAATTTAAGATCATCATTTACAGCAATATTAATGTGAACAGTAATTGTACTTTAACTTCAGGCTGGGTGTATTGTTAGCTAGTTGAGTATAACAGCACAGGTGTGCTTACCCAGTTCCTGGAATAGCTAAATTTATATTTCAACCGTATTTACTGCTACTATTACTTTTCACTGGAGCGCACGTGCACGGCCCCAAGTTGAGTGTGCAAGATAAACAGTGATATGTTTTGCGTGTGCCGGTGTGGACCAATCAAAAGACATGCTGTTAAAAATTATTTAAGTTTATTTTGTAATACAAAGTGTAATTATGTTTCAGAAAGAAATATTTTTGCTTCAGATGTCTCTTACGAGTACAAAGATTGTGTAATGGGTCTCCCCCGCCGTCTACGTTGTTTGTCTATATATGTTGGAGGTTATGATGTCCCTGTTCGGGGACGCCAGAATGTGACGGGTCTCCTTCTACGCCTACGTTGTGGTGTTTATATAGTTGTTAGAGGTTATGTCCCTGTTCAGGGACGCCAGAATGTAATGGCTCTGCTTCACGTCGTCTTCGTCGATGTAGTGGTTGTTGTTGATTCGGGGATGTAACTCTCCTTCGTTGCTATTATTGCAAGTAGTTAGTCAGCAAAAAAAAAAAAAGAAATGGCAAAAACACAGCGAGCTGATGTAGAGGTGGTGCCTATTATATTGATGCCCGGATAGCAGTGAGGTTACTCAGCTACAGATGAATAAATAAATAAAAATCATAATATCGGCATTTTTCTTTCTTTTATTTAACCTTTCTTTTGACGCAGTTTAACAGACACAGGCAATTAACATTGCGAGTGCTCGCCCAGAAATAGTTGAGGTGACTTTTCTATCTACGGATTACGACTTGCCGTTTCCCTCCGTAGTAGTACTTGGTCCGGCA
>PNEQ01004281.1:19968-34319 GCA_003012365.1 Medauroidea extradentata
CACCAAACGAGCAAAGCAAACGGAGACTAAACGCTGAGAGGAGCAGACAATAATTAAACTAAGACAAGGAGTTGAAGATAAAGCTTACCAGCTTACTAAAAAGACGTGGCTCTGGTGCCGTGACGGCCTCGAGGCGAGCGGACACACGCATCGAACGAAAGCGTAGAGACGAGTGGCCCGGCTCATGCAATTCTCCGCCCGGCAGACGGCCGGGAGGAGGGGAAAGGAGGGGAGGAGGCACGAAGGCGGCCGACCGCGGCCGAGCGTAACCGAAGCACATTCTTGACGTCGGGAGCGGAGAGGGGGGGGAAAATGTCTCGAGTTCATTAGGACAACACACGGCGGCTCACAGATTCGAATTCACCAATCTTCTGAGAGAAGGCAGAGTCAATGTTTATGCATTCACAGCTTGTTATGAATGAGGACTGGGCGGAAAGGCCAGTACAACACTACTCTTAGCTGCAATCCTGCTGAACTTGAATACTTCTCGCAACCACTCACTATTGCTACAACTCACACCAGATGTCTGCCGACAAAAACTCTCGTTTCTGCCACAGCTCTCTTTTATACCCTTAATCAAAAGTCTAGAAGTCTCGCAGCAAGTCTTTACCTCAAAGCTCCTAGAAGGATGTGGCATCAAGGTCAAAGCACCATTCTACAAAACCACATATAGGCACGCAGGTGGCCACCACCACGTGCCACAAAGGGTAACGTGAGCCATACAGTGCAAATGGAGGTCCTTTAGTTCTGCTGCTACTGTATCTTCTTACACTACTCGCAAGATAGACGCTGCTCGCAACAGCAGTTTTAATTCTATCCAGTTATTACATTTTGAGGTACTGTACAACAGTCTGAAAAAAGCAGTTCTTATTCATTTTGGAAGACTTCTAAATAGTATTTACAGCCTATGTGCTGTTTTAACAAGTACCTATCATTCCAGCATTATCTGGAATGTTTTTTCTAATAGTACACCTAGGTAAACATACCTTACATTGAATATGTTGCAATAAAATGCATACAGTAACAGGTAAACAAATATGCTATAATAAGTTTAATAGTTTCGTAAGAAAATTACTTTTACCATATTCAACCACTTGGTATAGGTCACTATACGAAAGTTCCTCATGTTAAAAACCACACAAGACCCATTTTCCAGCACTATCCACCATTTAAGAGACCTATGTATCTGACGCATGAACTGTGTTATAACATGCCGCGCCTATTATTTTCTAGGCGAAACAGCTAAACTTATTCACAACATGTTTATCTACAAAAATAACACACAGTTAAAAACTAGGCTTTTGTAATTTTAAAAATTCAACGTGCTTATTAGAAACATATTTTTGGGGCCCCTTAATCTGACCGAAAAACTGCTTTTTTATTCCGCTTTCCTGGAAAAAAAAACCACCTGAATTCGTAAAACATAACATTGAAAGTGTGCGTTGTCCTTTACTACTAACTTTCCACAAATAAAATTGTAGGGTTACCGTTTTAGGTCCCACTGGAAAACTAGTAGTATGAAAACACTGCACGCCAGTATGGTGCACCGCAAATAGAAGTAATACTGTTACTGTGGAGAGTGGAAAGGTGAAACTTATTGCTTCACTGTCTCCATGCATCAAAAGCAGGAAATTGCATCCGGTGTACCCTTTTCACTGATGGCATGATATTTACAGCAGTTAAGTTGCTATATGAGAACTGTTCAATTTAAGTAATGGACGGCTTGAAAAGAGGCGGAGCTTCAGTCAGGTGTGGGATACAATTCCTATCTCCATGGATACCGCAGCCGAACATAACTTTCATTTAGCTGTTTGGCTTCATATGTCCCGGATAAGATGTACGTCAAGAAAATTGATTATTTTTTGGATTTTTTTTTTTTTTTTTTTTTTTCCCCCAGGAAAACATTAATCTTATGTATTTGCGTACCTTAACCATTAAATTGAAACTAATATGTTTTACCCTTGCGTGCAAATTTATGAATGTGCAACATTTTTGCCTTCTGCAATTACTAACTAACAAATCAGCATGTTTGTAAACAAGTTTTGTTTCCCACAGTACTTTTCCCCTGCGGTGACGTCAGAGGGCGTGTACTTCAAGTCGTCCATTACTGCTACATATTGTTCTTGTCCATTTTCAAAGCCAATCAAGAAATAAAAATGTGTGAAAAACCCTTGTGAACATTAAGTCTCCTAATTATGTTGTCTGTAGATAGGTCTAAATATTTTTCACACCTTTCAAATATAAATATTGCTACACCAAAATAATCTAGGGTTGCATAATAAAACTATTGAACTATCTGCAGATCTAAAACTTCTTGATGATAGGAACCAGTGTAATATTGCAGCTGTTTGTATTTCAGAACATCATTTAAAACCAATGGAAATTCAACAAGTTAACATAGAAGGGTTTAAACTTTGTGCATCCTTCTGCAGAATTGCCAACAAAATGGGTGGAGTTGCTATATTTATAGCAGAAAACTTGGCTGCTGTTCCTTGCAATATAGAATATCAATGTGATGAAAAACATTTTGAATGTTGTGCATGTAAATTAGATCTGGGTACTCAGAAAGTTATAATTGTTTGTGTATAAAGATCCCCAATGGGTAACATTAATTATTTCATCAGTAGGTTACAAAATGTTCTTTTACACTTGTATAATGGTTTTGATATAATAATTCTATGTGGTGATTTCAATGTAGACTTTCTGTTGAATAGTAATGACAAGCTAAAGTTATTTAATATGTTAAGTACTTTCAATCTCATTCAGACAGTTATGTTTCCAACTCGTATTACAGTAAATACAGCTACAATAATTGATAATATATTTGTAAATAAAAGTGTTACAGATAAAGTAGAAACTTGTGCACATGTGAATGGGTTATCAGACCACGATGGTCAAATCATTTCTATACCTTCTATACCATGTGTTAATAAACAACCTGTACATTGCAAACTTTCAGCAAAGAAAAAAGTGAGAAATATGTCTTATGAAAATATTGTAGACTTTAGAGGATACTTATCTCTACAAGATTGGAGTGGGGTGATTCAGGCTGCAACTTCCAATGATAAATGTAATGTTTTCCACACTATTTTTATTCAGTTCTTTAATCTATGTTTTCCAGTTAGATTTGTGAACAATTTGAGTAAAAATACTAAAAAACAATGGCTAACAAAAGGCATAAAGACTTCTAGTAATAAAAAGAGAGAATTATTCAGCAAATACCGCTCTAGCAACAGTATGATTGATAAAATTTATTATGAGAATTACTGTAAAGTACTGAAAAAAGTTATTACTCAGGCTAAACGTATAGAAATTAAATTGATAAAGAAACACAGTCATCAAAAAATAAAACTAAAACAATCTGGAATGTTATTAAAAAGGAATTAAACAAAAAAACAGATCATGCTAGTAATATACTAACACTAAAAGATGGAGACTGTAAAATAAGTGCACCACTTATGGTACCAAAAAAATTTAATATATATTTCATTTCGGATGTAGATTCACTTGTGACAAAGCAACCTAGTGATGAGGTGCTAGATCAATATTTTTCTCGAATGCAATCTGCAAACTGGCCAAACATATATATTACCATTACCTCACCTCATGAAATAGAAGATATCATAAAGGGTCTTAAACCAAAACATTCACATGGTTTTGATAAAGTGAACAGCATTATCCTACAAAAATGTGCAGATTTAATTAGCTATCCTCTTTCTGACATCTGTAATTGTATGTTATATACAGAAGAATTTCCTAACAGGTTAAAGATTGCTGTTATGAAACTTGTACACAAAAAGGGTGATAAAGAGAATGAAAGTAATTACAGACCCATCTCTCTTCTTTCAGTTTTTTCCAAGATTCTTGAGAAGGTAATATACTTGAGACTAAACAGACACCTTGAAGTTCATAATATCATATCATCGTCACAGTTTGGATTCCGTAAAAGTCTATCAACAGCAGATTCAGCGTATCACCTTAATACTAACTTATTACAGTTATTAAATAACAAATGTCATGTACTAGGAATCTTCTGCGATCTGTCTAAAGCGTTTGACACAGTGTGAATCATGAAATGCTGGTCCGAAAATTGAAACTGTATGGTATTAATGATAATTTCGCATTACTAATTGAATCATATCTTGCAGATCGTCGGCAAAAAGTTTTAATAAGAGACTCACTTTCAGGCAATGATATTGCTTCAAATACAGCTAATATTAAGCATGACGTTCCTCAGGGCTCAATCCTGGGACCCTTACTGTTTTTAATTTATATAAATGATCTTCCTTCACACCTGGGTCCTGATGCTTTAACTATACTATTTGCAGATGATACGAGCATTATAACGAACTCAAAATCACAAGAGCAACTTGAAAAAACCACTGTTGCAATATTTAATAAATTAACTGAATGGTTCACAGTAAACAGACTGGGTCTAAATATAGATAAAACAAATTGGGTAAGATTTACTACAAAAAACAAGGAAATTACTGATGTGAACATTAAATATCAGGAAAATTTTATTAAAAATGTAACTTCTGTACATTTTTTGGGCTTGGGTATTGACTGTAGATTAGATTGTAAATTACATGTTAAACTCATTACTAAGAAACTGAGTGCAGCCTGCTACTCCTTACGGTGTCTGTCCCAGTTAGTCTCAAAAGAAACATTGAAAACAGCTTATTACGCTTACTTCCAGTCTGTAATGTCATACGGAATCATTTTTTGGGGTGGTTCTCAAACAGCTAGTAAGGTGTTCATACTCCAGAAAAAGGCAATTAGGACCATATGTAATATGCCAGGCAGGGAGTCTTGTAAAAAACTATTTAAAACTAAAGGTATTCTTACTCTAACTGGATTATTCATCTTTAAGTTGCTAACATACATTTCTGACAACATTGATCTGTTTAAAAAGAATTATGAAGTGCATAGTCACAGAACGAGAAATAATCAAAATATTCACTTAACAGCAACATCACTGGCACTCTTCCAAAAAGGACCATCCTCCACAATGACCAAAGTCTTCAACTCCCTACCCAATAACTATAAAGAACTATACTTTTCCAATAAAAATGAATTTAAGAGCATAATCAAAAACAATCTTCTAATCCATCCTTTCTACACTACAGAAGAGTATTTCAATCATTGTAATAAACTTGAGTAGATTGATTTAAATTGCTGTATATACTGATAAGGAGCCTTGAAAATGTTAATTGTGTATAACAAAGGATATGTATATCTCTGTTTACCTTGTACCACTAGTAGATTTTTTTTATAATAAATGTTTTTTGTATATAATGTGTGTAGTTTGTAAGCAACTATTATACTGACGTCCTCCATACACCAATTGTCAACGACAAATTGTAAGGTGTCTATGGAGTGAAAATTAATAAATAAACAAATAAAATAAATAAATTTAGAAACTACTCCAGTACCCAAATAGAGATCATTAGTACCAGTAAGTTAAACACTTAAATTTTAAGGATGTGAAAATTGGTAATAATAATGTACACTCACGCTATGTTTTCGCACCAATACACAGGACCTTTAGCACATATCTTTGTTGACAGGTGACGATCTGGTTCATCAATAAGTGTCAAGCTTATTCCTAAAGTACCTGAAAGACAAAACCAATTGGTCTAAAAATCATAATTTGTAATTAGAAAGCACAACACTCAACAACTGAAACCAAACAAGACACTTGCTGCTTAAGTATACACCTACATTAGTAATCTTTAGCTAGCTTCGAAAAAAAATTAGTGGTTGTTAATTTGGTGCCAAAGATTTCTCTTATATGCCCTACTAACAATAAAATAAATATTTCAGTGTAAAATAAATTGTACTCCAATAAAATTTGGCACAAATTGAAATAGGTCTCACTTCTATAAAATATGGAATAGCAAGTTGTAAAATACAAGATTTTGTCAATCTCTTGGGAAAAAAACCTTGATAAGCCTATTTTTTAGATATAGGCAAAGACATTACAGAATATAGATACAGGTTTATAAAACCAAAAGTAAATAAAAACTTACACTACAAATAAATTTACATAACAAGAACAACAATGCTCTATTTCAATGAAATGCATCCCAATTCCGTTAGCATCACTGATGGCCAAAAGCTGCCTTCGTCCTCAATAGTCTGCCCTTGATTTCTCCATTTATCCTTCACTCACCCTGCTGCCAGTCTTTATACCTTCTCTTGCTCAAGCATTATTGAATTACACACGCAGGTCCCAGTCTGCTGCTGCATACCCTATTAGCTGTATCAATGTAATATACGCCTTTTCCTTCACTGCGCAGTAACCTTCCCAGTATTCTTAGTGCACTTCTTCCTTTAGATAGCACTATCGCTACCTGCTTTGTTCACTGTAAGCCACCCTGCAACAGTACCCCTAGGTACTTGTACTCCTATGTTCATTTTTAATTTTTTCTCTTCAGTCCAACTAGTATTCTATAGATAGTTCTGGGTAAAGTGAGCACTCAAAAAAGCCCTACTAAAGTTATATTTTCAACCAATTCGTATCTTTCTGCCCCTTATGACTGACGGATAGTGTCCAATATCTCTAAAAATGTCACTTGATGTTTGCGCGTGTAAGATAAACTGTACAGTTAGTAGCAATCTATATAGTTTGATACAAATTAGTATAATACTTATATAAAATACAAATTTGCTTGTGTTTCAGTATGGTTGTATTTATGTAGGAAAATACATGGAACTTGTAAAAGGCCTCTTTGCTATTCATAATGATTAAATGTAATGTACAATGTAAATACAGCAAAATATTAAAGAATTACTGTAGAGAGCCCGTTGAAATATCATAGTAGGTACTCAATCATTTGTGCAATCTTACCCAATCGCAATAATTTGTTACATATCATTCATAATAAATTTAGTTTTGCATACTGGCAAGGAGCAAAGGGTTTAAGAGGAGTTTTTTAATTGTAGCATGTCCATTTAACCTTTCACGCAGAGGGAGAGGGAAAGTTGTGAACATAAGACGAGCTGAGCTGACCTGGCACCTTGAATTGGTGGGAAATAACTCACGGGGCAGAAGTAGGTCAGTGCAGAGGCATGTCTTTGCTTACCTACTGTAGTGAAATTTAATATAACTTTATTATTAGCTATCCTAAAGGGTTCCCCTAAACCAGCCAACCCATAAGTTCCCCTGAACTCCCATAGTGCCCTGAAATTTACCTGGAATTATTCAAGCACGCAGGCAATATTTCTGAACGTTAAGCTAACTATACAAAATGGCACAATTGAAACTATTGTGCACACCAAACCTACCAACCATCTTGAATACCTTCATTTAGACAGCTACCACCTCTTTTACCGCAAGAAATCACTTCCATACAGCCAAGCAACCAGAGCCAAACACACATGATCAACCAAAGATGATCTGAATACACAGTGTAACCAAACACCTTGTTGACAGTCAGATTCAGCTAACAATCTCTAACAATAGATCACAGACTAGGGGCAGTAACACTGATATTCCTCTGGTAGTTCCTTACTACGAAGGCCTCAACAAACTCTAGACCATCCTCAACTGTGGCCACAAAATACTTTCTTCTTCACCACTTACATGCAACCTGTTCTCCAAACCCCCTAGACGATCTCCAAACCTCTGCAACAAGCAGGTGCACCCCAGACTACCATCCAGTCCTATTTCCAGCACAATCACCACACCCAGAGGTTCCCATCCCTGCACTAGCCCTTGCTGCTGCAGCACCTGTGCAATACCTCTGCCTTCCACATCCTTCTATAGCAGGCTCACCAGTCACACATACTCAATTCAAGGCAATTACAGCTGTGCGTCGCCACCGCGCGAAAATGTGTTGTCCATCTGTTTTTTGTTTCTTCCAACCTGCAAGTACTGTTTGATTCTGTAAGTACTTGTACAGCTCTGTCTATGTGTTATAGTAATTGGTAGCCTAGTGGCTGTTTCCCATCATTTATAATAAATTTAGTTTTGCCTGCTGGTGGGATGCGAAGGGTTTATGAGGATTTTTCGGAATGTGTTATATCCGTTTAACCCATCACGAGGGAAAGGGAAAAGTTGTGAACATAAGAAGATCTGGCCCAAGACCTTGCATTGGTGAGAAACAACTCAGAGGGCGAGCAATAGGTCAGTGCAGAGGCGTGTCTTTGCTTATATTCCCTGCTGTGAAATTTAAAATTAACTTTATTATTAGTTAGCCTAAAGGATTCAAATATTGTGTATAAGTTAGTGTGTATGTTAATGTTAATCTGTACTAACTTTGAAAAGAGATATTAAACTGATACGGAAGAAAGGACATGCTTATTTTTGTCGGTCGTCCACAGCGCTCGTTATTGGTTGGGAGTAAAAGGGCGGAGTTTTTAGAGAAAACGCCACAAATATGTCTGTTAGGGTGTTGTTCGGGGACTCTGTTCGGACACCGCGAGGTGTGGCTGTGCCCTGAGTCGCTGGTATTCGCGAGAGTTCGTGGATTGTTTGTGGGGACTCTTGTTGTGTCCATCACGAGAGGTCGACGAGCACTGGAGCTGCGTCTTCATACACAAGAGTCCACATACTTTATTTACGATCGACTCAGGTTATCCCCCAGACATGGGTATTCGCTGGATCTGCAGATTATTTGTTGGGACACTCGTCATGACTACTACGAGGTGTGGTAGTGCCCCAAAGTCACGGATATTCACAGGAGTGTGCATTTGATTGAGACTTGCTGTCTTTTTGATGTCGCCAAGGGTGTACGCTCGAGGGACTGACAAGCTGATACAGGGTTACTAAGTATCCTGAAAGGTAAGAAATTCCGGCGTTATTATTCAGTACTAGTAGCACCCACCAGAACATTTATCAGAATTAAAGTATATATTTCTCTCCAAATAACCGAGGAAGGTTATACACCATATTGTGTAATTTTCTATCAACCATACAATCAGCAAGGCAATTAGAGTTAATGTAGAGTTACATGCAGTAACAGCTAATTATATATTTCAAAGGTTAAATTTTTTGTGCTCACTTTACCACGAACAACCTATACCAATATCTTCCTGCAACATGTATCCTAAACACACCTCTGCATTTAAAAAATTCATCAGCGAACAATCTAATTTTAAATTTGCCACACACCACTAATGTAGTTTTCCCTTATAGCGTAAATAAGGGGTGCAACACTCTTTCCTGTGACATCCCTGGCGTAACCTCTCCCTCTTGTAATAAGGAATCTCCCACCTTTACCGTCTGTCTCCCTCCACTCACGAGGAAGTCCTAAACCCATCTCACTCCACGCTTTCCTACCAACATAATTCATCACCTTTTCTCAGTAACACCCCATTTGGTACCTCAATGAATGTTTTTTCAAAGTCAAAGAAGCAGGCATTCACTTACTTCCCCTCATGAACTCATCAACTGCTTACCAGCCAGCTGCATCTCGCATGAACAACCCTTCATAAATCCATGTTGATAATCCTGCAACCATTTTCTCTCATTTATAACCTGCACTGTCTACTGCACCACCAGTCCCTCCATTGTTTTACCAGTATTTGACCTAAGACTCTCTGAACTGTAGCTACCAGGTATCCCCATATCCTCTCCCTGCTTGAATAACATTTAACACATGAATGCAAAAAAACATTTTATTCTCCTGAGCATGACTCTTTCTGCAAATCTATTACAATAATATATTGTATTGGTGTAGGCAGGGTTTCATCGTTTAGCATGAGACACGATATGCGAGGCAAGATAACCGAGATGAAGTTTATGCAAGACATGATACCGAGGTGAAATTAGCTTCAGCTTTTGCTAAATCCAACTACAGTAAGCCCTATACATTTCAATGTCAGTTGCTCTATTGTTTTCACACACTAAATTTTTACTATTTATTAGGCCTATGATATTTTTTCTTTTGTCCATCTTTCTTTACCAGAATTGCACTTTAAACATATTTTGCAGGGTGCTAATTCCGGACAAATGTGCTCCAACAAATAATGTTTCTTTTCACGCTGTCTACCACCCATGTGATTTACAACCAATCATTCCCGAACACCCTGAATAAGTTACGTACCCATAGACTGGATACCACCTGTGACTTTACTAAGAATATGGGTGAAGGATTAATGGAGAAGCCCAGGTCCTGCCATCTGTGATGCTGAAGGAACTGGGGTGGAACTCGAAGGAAAGAAGAAGATTGGAAAGACTTGTCAGGATGTGCAGAGTGGTAAATGGAGAGAGAGGCTGGGGTAAGTTAAGCTGCCTGTTAACCAAGGTAGGATACAGAGGGAATAAAAGCGAGAAGATATAGATGAGCATAACAGAGCAGGGTAGACAGTCAATGCTTAGGAGATCGGTGAGGGCGTGCAATTTACTTTTGCAGGAGTTAGTAAGGTGAGGGGGGTTCGAAAATTTAGGAGAGGATTGGTAGGAGACTGATGAGGTGGTTACAGCTTGGAAAAGGGTGGTTGCTCAATTGCAAGTATTATCATTACTATATTATTATAATGATATTACTACCAGAGTGTAGTACGAAAAGACATTGACCTGTCTGTATAATTTCGAAAAGTACGTACAAGGGGTTAGTAAGTATACATGCGTACTTAGTATATACAGAATGTTCAGACACAGCATAAACCTGCAATCTCAATGGCACGGCAGATGCAACGTGAAAACTCTCGACGTGAATAACAAAAGATGTCAGGCGATCAGAGCGGAGGTTTGAGTTAGCACATCTGCCTTGAAGCTAACTGGCCAATAGCTTTTTTAATCACTCTGCTGGCATTCACAACACATCTGTCACACATTGTGATTCCAGCATTAGTTAATATTGCATTACAAGCATATATGCGACCAGGCCTACCTATTCTTTTCCAGCACCTTTATGTTATTCCACTTTATTTCTAAATTGTGTCCAGTTACAAACGTTTAGTTCTTAAGTTAATGCAGATAACCCTTCTTGCCAATTTCTGTTCATGTACTATGGAGATATTTATGGCTAGCTGCCTTGTTCTGTATGAAATATGTGCTTAGGAGCAACCACATACATAAATGGTAAATTACGGTTTGGGAATGAGCTTTCGGATCGTTTGAGTTATAGTATCTGGGTTTACTGCTCGACCTCCTAGCCTACACATCACCTGCGTGTCTATGACGCAGTGACGATTAAATAAAAACAAATACCGTATAGGCTATATTTTTACATATACTTAAAAAAAAAACATTTCAACATCGAAATTAAAACAACTTATTTAAGTTAATAGTCCAAGGCGCTAATGTGTATTAAAATCGCCCAGACCTTAATGCGCATTTTTTGAAAACAAAGTGACGCAACTCAATCACGCAACAAAACGAATGCTACGTTAAACTCAAACCCAGTACGAATGACCATTTAACTAACGAGATGGTTTAACAAATGCATGCACCAAGAAGAAAACTAACTTTTTAAATAACAACACTACATACCCAGACTTTTTTTACTCAATTCTGTATGACATATAAAACTTACCACAAAATAAAGTACACAAGAGAAAAAGTATCTTCATGTTTGACAGTTTCGAAAGCCACTCATTCACAAACAGATTTCTTTTGCTGCCGATCTCCACACAATGATACGCCTCGCTGACTGACAGAAACTTGGCTTCTCTGAAAGAAGTCACAAGATTATGATGAACAAAGACAAAAAATAACCTGGCTCCATGCAGAAGTCAGATAGAAAACATTATTTACATTGTTACCAACATACAAAACAAAGAAATTGAAATCAAAGACCTTGATAGAAAAAATATATTTATTGGCAGAACAATTGGGTCCATAATTTCTAAATATATTAAAAACTCTACTTTTTGTTAAATAATCAGTTTATAAAAGGTTATTATGGAAAAAATAATAATAAATGGCCGCCATGATGACAGTATGAAAGTTGGTATCAACGTAAGAAATTTTATTTTAAGCAGAGTAAAATTATTAAAGAAAATATATTATTACAACTGTTTTCGTTATAGAACGATCTTGACATAAAATGTACTTTTTAAAACGTCTGAGAAAAGCATATTCAACTAACAACAAAACTTATGGAATTCCCCTATTAAACTGATTGCCTAGAAAAAAAATGCTAAAAAAAAACATTTGAATTGCTTTAAATTGCTGTAGTGTATGGCCTTGAAAGTGGAAGAAATTGCAATACGAAGTGTACACATGCTATCACTCACTATAGTATCGGCTTCTTACAACACGTAAGGAAAAAAATTGTTTCTCCATCGAACAATGTAAGTTAAGCGTAGAGAACCCTAATTGACTGACATAGCAAACTGCAGCCCAAACCGCTGGACCTAGAAATGTGAAATTTTTGTATGGGTTCCCTTTTAGTTGTAGGCGTACACTAAGAAGGAATTTTTCGAAATTTGACCCCCATAATATTCGTCTACATTGCTCGAACCCGACGACCTATCGATAGAGACATGAACTTTTCGCGAAAAGAATTTTGCCCCACTTTGTTCCAGTACCTTATGTGCATGTCTGCAGTTGTGCTTCATAGATATTGGCAGCGTGCCTTTGAACTGTGACGTTTCTCATTTGACTGCACCAATCACAATAAGGTTACTGTAACACCACACGTCTGTGATTTGGTTGTAAAACCCCACGACACACGAATGTCAAAACATCCAATCTCTGACCGTGAAGCAAGTCTGCAGACGTGCACACAAGTCACTGACACAAAGTGAGGCAAATTTCTTTTCGCGAAAAGTTCATGTCTCTACCTATCGACTATTGCTTCAATGGGTCAATCATAAAAAGGCATATTAACCAATTTAAGGTTCCCCCCCCCCCCCCCGAAATTCAACCTTTAAGATGGTGAAAATACCTTAAATGTGTTTTCGATCAATTATAGATATCTATCGAATCGTTCAGGATACAGAGTTGCTTTTTACTTCAAAATGATGCTGATGTTAATATCCAGTTTTTTTTGTTTTTTCTTTTTTTACGAAATTCGACTTCCAAAGTGTAAAATGAGAGGAAATATGTTTTTTTATTTATAGTCTGTACAACTCAAACTCAATGGGCTATCGTAATTTTTACTTCAATTAGATACGTACCGTATACAAATATATAACACAGGACTTAAGACGTTTCGAAAGTCTTTAATTAAGGGAGTGAAAAGACGTTAAATGTTTATTCGATTTTTCTTCCATAATTATCGAACCAGTCGAGATATCGAAGTGATTTTTGCATCAAAATTATGTTTATTTAATCAGTTGAGATACTGCTTCCTCGTGTCCGAATCTAACGCACAAAGCGGCTCCAAGCAGGTGATGCCCTTAACATTCTCCATCCTTACACTGCATGAACGAATAACCAGAGGGTGAAAATTCACGAAAATGTTTGAGCCAGTTTAGCCTACAGAATACTGTAGTGATTGATTAGTTAATTGGAATGTGGGGGGGGGGGGGGAAAGGTGTCCTTTAACAATTTTAAAGCCGTGTTTACTCGACACAAGAGACATATAAAGCTTGTGTAAGAATGTGGTCTACAATGTATCAAACAAAATTTCATTAGAACATTTCTCATGCAATTTCCTTTTGGAAGTAGATATATCCCAGATAGCATGTAAGCTTGCGGTAAGCCTGCGGTAAGCCTGCATTTGACTTGATTTTGGCTTGCAATTATAAGCCCTATAGCCCTATTTGGTGAGTCTGATTAAAGCCTAAGTCAAGCTTTTTTTTTTTTTTTTTTTTTTTAAGTTGTAACCTGCCTTGTACGAGGCAAGCTTGCTGCAAGCTTGCATCAAGCTTTCCTGACAAGCTTGCTGCGGCTTGTCGTGTGGAGACTAGCTAGCTTGATTCAAGCTTACTGCTTCACATGACAAGCTGGCTGCAAACTTGTAGACTTGTCATGGCAAGCTTGATTCAAGCTTAAATCAATCTGATTTTGCTATCTGGGATTAGAACGCATCTGATAGTTCGGTCCTTTCACACCTTGTACTGAAGAACATCGTTTTAAAAGTTTAGCATGAGCATTTACATGAGAGGTTTCGTACTATGTGCAGTGATAAATCTACTTATAATGTTTGCAGGCAAAACACTGACGTTTAATATATTTGTAAATGTACTATATAAATATACTAGCAGTCCCCCGCGGCTTTGCTCGCGAGTATTATTCGTAATTTATAATAAGTACTTTAATTGAAAAACCTCTTTGTACACAAGATTGGTACTTCAGTCATCAAGTGTTAGAATGTCCAAGCGGCTAGTTGAACTAATTCTGCAGAAGGATAAGTAGCTATAGCTGTCCATGCGAAAAGCAGTCTTAAGTTTGTCCCTGCCACTAACAGCGACTTCGCCTGGGCCTTATTTATAAAACTGCCAATTTGACG
>PNEQ01004282.1:0-11779 GCA_003012365.1 Medauroidea extradentata
ATCACCCTAATATTCGCTATTTTACTCTTAACCGTTTGAGATATTTTGACAAAATACCGTTTTCAAACCCGATTTTCGAAGGCTTATTACGCCCTTAATATTCACTTTTCGGTAAAGTGTCCACTACAATGTCTACTTCATTTTTCATGAGGAATCACCTCCCGGAGTTTGGGCAAAGAGTTTCCGAACACCCTGTATAGTTTGATAAAAAATAAGTTTAGAAATTATATAAAATACAATTATATCGCTGGCGGTTGATTTTGTTTCAGTATTGTTGTATTTAAATACGAATAAACACGAAACTATGTTGTGTTATTTCGTTGCCAACCATACAAGCAGTACAGTGACTATCGGTAAAGTTGAATTATATGTAGTAACAGCTAGTGATATTTTTCAAAGGTTAAATATTTAGTGTTCACTTTATTCCGAACGGCCTATAGTAATTAAGTGTTGTTTTAACAATGCAATATAGCTTCTTACTATCAGTGCTCCTATAGGCTACGACACGAACTTCCTACTCGTAGTTCCATTTAACGCAATGTTAAACCAGCACCGGAGTGCCAGTGGCTGCAATCAGTCATATGAAGTTCAGTTTTCAACTACAAGTGTCCAGAACTGTTCATATATGGCCGTGCACAGGTGACTGAATTAAAAAAAAAAAAAAAAAAAAAAAAATCAGGAAAAATTACACAGAAGAGTTGGGCACATTGTTTGCGAAAACTGATCAAGTAATTTACGTACGGCGACAGGGCTGCAAAAAGTTGAAAATCTCTCTAAACACCGCACGCAGACGAAATGTAATGCCTAGAGTCCCCTGTTTTTCGTGAAAAGAATTTTACCCCACTTTGTTTCAGTGCCTTACGTACACGTCTGCAATTCTGCTTGATGGTTATTGGCAGCGTGTTCATGTGATGAGCTGTATCTAATTTGACTGAGCCAATTACAATAACGTTCCTGCAACACAACACGTCTGATTTGCCGATAGAATCCTAAAGGTCGTGGGAGTTAAAATATCCAATCACTGACAACGAAGCAGAACTGCTGATGTGCACATAAGCAGAGCTCACGATTTTTGGTGAAAATAATTCTGCAACAATTTGTTTCAATGCCTTATGTGCATAAATGCTGCTCTTCTTCGTGGTCAGTGATTAGCTGTTTCAAATTCTCAGCGTCTCGGGGTTTTACTCGCAAATTACAGACGTGTGGTGTCCCAGTAACCTTGTTCCTGTTGGCACAGTCAAATGAGCCACGCCTGTGCAATTATACATTCTGACAATAATCACGAAGCAGACCTGCAGATGTGCACATAAGGCATTGAAACAAACGGTTGCAGAATTCTTTTCCCAAAAATCGTGGACTCTACACATAAGGCACCGAAACGAAGTGGGGCAAAATTATTTTCGCGAAAAAACAAGGATCTTTAGTAATGCCACGTGTTGAGCTAAATATGAACAGCAAGCGGGAAGAAATCAGGCTCTGTTAGCTCATTCGGCTGTAAAGTTTTAAATTATTGACTATCGTGTAAAGAAGTGCACTTTAAAAATGCCCAACTTTTCGGTGGAAATCTTTTCGGATTTTTTTATTCAACCAAAATTACAAGCACGCTTATCTAAACAAATATAAAATACAGCGTCGATGTACCTTCAACAGTATAGGACACACACATTTCTATATGTCGCAAAATGTGGTAATTTTGTGGTTGCAAGATAAAACTTCATAACTCCTAAACTAAACATAACCTATCATTGTGACTGTGGGGATTATTTTATTTTATGTACAAGAATATAAAAAAAATAAAATCTATATTGCGGCAAACCTTTAGGTCCTATGAGTAGAGACCGGAAATATTCGCAGGTTAACCGACTTTTAGGCTAGCCTAAATAAATAAATAAATAAATAAATAAATAAATAAATAAATAAATAAATAAATAAAAATATATATATATATATATATATATACTGAAGCAGACAACAGACGTTCATTAACTGCTTGCTGTTAAAATTATATAGATCTGTATTAGTTACATTTTTTTATTGGATCAAATACTTCCAAGAGGTGTCAAATAAGTCAACGGCCAATTGCGAAAGGGGACCCAAACAAACATTTGTTGGAATTATAGCTTGTGCCCACATGAAAACGCAATTTTTTTTTTTTTCAATTCTCTACCTATGGGCCGTTTGATGATTTTACATTGTGGTCTTAAACTTTAGACCGGTATTGCATGTGCACTTGACAGCTTTGCTTCACGGTTATCGGCAGTAGGCCTTTGTACAAACACGTCTCTCATTTGACTGCACCAATCAGAATAAAAACAGTGAAGTTAAAACACCCTATCACTTACCATAAACCAGAGCTGTAGTTGTCCACATAAGGCATGGCAACCAAGTGGTGCAAAATTCTTTTCACCACACACAAAATCGTGGCTCTATCTATAACTTGAGATGATGGTTTATCGCGGGAAAATTTGACTGTTTGCTGGGTTTCAACGCACGTTCAGTTTATGAAAATGTGACTGGCTTTCGCTGGTACGTTGAGGTGTTGCCCTTATTTACTAAGCCAATAAGAATCCCGCTATTGTAATATTTGACGCCTATTATTGGTCTGTAGACAGCTACATTGTGTCAGATTTATATCACCCAATCATTCATGCCGCGATAATCTACAGTGTTTTCAAGGGTATATTGGCACAAAAAATGTTTAACGATATACCATTATCTCTACCTAGGCTATAACTAGAGACACTGGAAAATCGCGGGAATAGTTGAGTATTTGCTAGGCTCCAACATGCTGTATATAACACTGAATGTTTCGTATCGACATTGGCTGTGGTTTATTTGAAGCACTGTTTCTCTCTTCAACAAACCCAGTTAGAACGGTACAGCTTGAACACACAGCGTGTGTGATTTGCCAGAAAACTGTTCACACGTGTCACGGTTAATATAATACAGTTTATTGGAGACTATCTTAAACATTTTCGCGATTTTCCAGTGTCTCTAGCTATAACGTATATAGCTGCTTGAAGAAATAGTGTTGTTGGCAGGGCACACTGAAGCGGCGCGAGCACCTGCTGGAGAGCAAATTCTTCGAGTGCACGTGCGCCCGCTGTGCTGACGCCACGGAGCTGGGCACATACGCCGGGGCGCTGTTATGCCCACGTTGCTGCGGCGGATATGTGCTTTCCGAGCGTCCACTAGACGCCTCGGCGCCTTGGAGCTGCCGCAGCTGCGTCGACTACCGCCTGCCAGCGTCCGCCGTCCGCCTGCTGCTCGACAGGTGCGTCACGGCCGTTGTTAGTAAGGGGTAGGGCTAGGAATATTTCGCGAGTTCAACGGCCAACATGCTAGAATCCATTATCCTGTGTATACCGAAGTTCTACCATTTGTCCATTACCTGCTACTCATTCAGACAGCAGACAATGAACGAATAGACGAGGCTTGAGTTTGCATAGGACATTGGATTCTCCTAGCCCTAGTAAGGGGTATTGGTAGCATTGGTACTGTATACTGAAGCCCGGTATATTCCTTCGTTGTCTGATGCTGTTCCAGTTAGTAACAGCTAATGGGCAAATGGTCGGGACTTACGGGTGCCCAAGTGGGGAAAAATCGTAATTTTATATTTGTATGAAATAGTGTTAGTTTTGTAGACGTTACATGGTACTACATTCTTCTCTTACAAAAAAAAAATAGCTCAACCTGTTTTCCCACAATGGCACTTCAAAGTCAAAATTTGCAAGTTCTTAGTTCTTATAAGCCACAAGAACCAATGAACATAAATAAATTTATAAATTCACACTGAAACTACATGTTACAGACTACTGCTTGACATGTTTTGAAGTATGTTACAAAATGTTTTTGTATTTATAAAACTTCAGAAAGTTTGGATTTTTTTGCCTCTTTTTATTGGTGCGAAAACCTTTCCACGGAAATTTCCGGCCCCTAATTACGTGTGCTGTCATCTGGAGGTCTAACTTCCGGCAGCGCGAGAGAGGCGCTGAAATACGGTCGGCGACACGCGCGCGCGCAACCAGAGTTGTTTATTTGAGTCCCCGGCCGGCCGGCCTGTCCTTGGAAAGACGCCAGCCCACGCCCTATAGACACACGGGCGACAGTGTGCGCCCAGCTGGTGATCACTCCCACCTGTTGACGTGCCGCGTCACATCCCCACTATACACACTGCCGGCAGCGTTGCCACTGAGAAGGATTGTACGAAATTTGAACCCTACGAGGTATACGCAAACCTGTAAAGTGGACGACTTGAAAAGAGGCGGAGCTTCAGTCTAGTGTGGGATACAGTTCCTACCTCCATGGATACCGCAACCGAACATAACCTTCACACAGCCGTTTGGTTTCACATGTCCCGGGTAATATGTATGTAAATACAACTGATTATTTGTTCGGAATTTGCCGCTTTTTCAGGTAAACATTGATTTTATGCATTTGCGTATCTTAAGCATAAAAAGAAACATTTTTTACGCTTGCGTGCAATTCTATGAGTGCACAAAATTTTTGGTTTCTGCCGTCATCAACCAACAAATCAGCATGTCTGTAAACAAGCTTTGTTTCCCACAGTACTCTCCCCTGCGGTGTGACGTCAGAGCGCGTGTATCTCAAGTCGTCCATTCGAGTTTTCGTTTGGGCACAAGCTAGATTTCTAACATCTATAAGGTTATGTAATTTTTCCAGTTGGTTCTTGAGGTATGACACCTCATGTAGAGTGCTGAGCTAATAGCAAAGAAGCAGGTCCTATAATGTGATATCACTGTGTCAGCCAGTGGCGGATTTGTAGTTTTGATGCTGAGGGGCTTCACCAAAATTGCTGCCCCCCCCCCCTGATTTTTACAAAAAAACTCAGGTAGACTGACACACCTAAAATCCCAGTCAAATTTTGGATTACGTAACCGAAAAAAAAAGTCAATCCCAAACTATTTTCAAACTGGTTACTGTTTTTCCTTGAAAATTTGCGGCCCCTGTGGTTTTTCCGCCCTGTGCTAAGCCCCCCCCCCCCCTCCTGTAAATCCAGGCCTGGTGTCAGCGAGTAGCCAATGGGCATCTGTTGTCTTCTTGAGTACACATATACAAGGAGGCCAACCTACATATCAGTTAACTCGCGAATTTTTCCCGTCTCAGGTACAAAATGGGTTGAGCATAATGTTTTCGGGGTGAGAGCGGGGACACCCTGTAAAATTCTATTATTTTAATAATTTTTATATTTGTACGAGATATGGTTTGTTTAATAGCCATATGTTATAACCTAACTATTTTTCACTATAATGAACATTTTCTAGCGTTCGTAGTTTTTGTATAATGGCGTGTGAAAATCAAAATCTGCACAAAATTGTTTTATACAAAAAGCAAAGGCCAACTGACTTACAGGAATGAAATAATTTACAGTGAAGAGCAGGGTTACGCGCTACATCTAGACATGTATAAAATCCGAATAGAAATTTTTATTATTATTATTATTATTATTATTATTTTTAGTTTTTGAATTTGAAATAAAAAGCTACTTATATTCTGCAATTTTATTTTCAAATACGAAAAATTTCAGTGCATTATTTTAGTACATGACGTAGCCCGTGACACTGTTCCCCAGTGTGAATTATTTCGTTTCTGTAAGTCAGTCGGTTTTCGTTTTTTGTATAAAACCGTTTTATGCAAATTTTGGCTTTAATATGCCGCTATACAAAAACCATGAACACTAAAAAATGTTCATTAATGTAAAAAATAGTCACAATATATACCTACAAAACAAACTATATCTCGTACAAATATAAAAATTTTTAAAACAATTAGGCTAAAATTTTGCTTGTGCTTCCCCTCTCCCCACGTAATCACCTATGCAGGGTGTCCCGGGAGGAAAGCGCGTGGTAGATAAATAAGCGCTGAATTCTTGAACTGAGATCTACACTTTCTGAAAGTAAATATAGAAAAGGTACAAAACAGTAATCCTTGATAATTATATTTGCCAACTTCATTAGCAAACATTTACCCGGAATGACGCATTTGTTAAGCGTGACATCTTGCGCAGCAATTAAATGTACGAAATTTTGGCGTCACAGACTGTTCTTCAGATATACGTTAATCGAGAAAATTTTTTGCTCAGAAAGTTGAAAAAAAAAAAAAAAAAAAAAAAAAACACTTTCTAGGATTGATGTTTTTTTTTTTTTTATATTTGCATACTGACTTCGAGAAACCTACAATTCTGAGGGCGCCGCCTACCCGCGCGTGAGAAGCTCAAAAGCGACGGAGCAGTAAGGTCGATCTTGAAGCACGCATCGAATGCCGCGTCGCCTCAACGAGCCAAGCACTGAACTAGCATGCAAGGTTCCCGCCGAACGGTTTTACTATGGAACATTAAGTGGTGACCAAATAATTTTATTGGTAGAATGACTGTAACTAAGTTCAGTGCAGGTCTCAATCTGAGTTTCACATACATCCGGTTAGTACATTTTGAAGTACGGAAGTCTGAAAAGGCCGTTTTTAACCATGTTGGAGGGGTTAGAAACTGTGTTTTTAATGAGGTTTCGACCTTGTCTGAAGTTTGTTATATTTTCGTATGTTGACACAATGGGCACACGTGGAATAATTTCGTAGAATAAACCTGTTTACGAACACACTGCAACACATTTGAAGCGTGAGATAGGCGGCCGCCTTAACGCGCATTACGTTGGTACATCTATGAAAATAAAACACATTTCAAACAATGTTTACATCAGTTTAAAAATTAGGATCGCTTATTGGAAACACGATTTCCAAGACTCTCAAAATGACTAAAAACAGCTTCTTTAAACTGCCGTATCTAGGAAAATTCCAACCGGATTCGAAAAACACAATAATAGAAGTAAGCGCTGGAATTTGAACCACAAGTTTGGCAAATAAAATAATACGGTCACCGCTTGAAGTCCCATAGGAAAATGAATAATAGTAAAGCTCTGCGCGCCAGTTGCTGGGTTTGCGTGTAGAGGTGATAATGCATTACATACGCTGACCGACGTCGCTCTTAAGGAGCCTCTCTATTTGCGCTTCAAATGCGTTGCAGCGAGTTACTGCTATTCTCTTTTGACGAAACTATTAAACGCTCATTGTATTTGTATATCTACTTCAAACTTTGCCGCTATAGTTTTAAAAATTCGGAACGTTTATTAGAAATATCATTTTCAGCCCCCTCAAAATGGCCTAAAACAAAAATTGGTTTTCCTAGCTTCTGTATCTAGAAAAATAACAACCGGATTCGAAAAATATAACTATAGAAACAAGCGTTTGTCTTTGAACTATGGGGGCCGCGATGGCCAAGGGGTCAGACCTCTCGCCTCCAACCAAGGCGATCCGGGTTCGATTCCCGGCGGGGTCGGTCCCAGGACTTTCGCATGTGGGAATCGTGCCGGACGACGCCGCTGATCGGCGGGTTTTCTCGGGGATCTCCTGTTTCCCCGGCCCTCTCATTCCGGCGCTGCTTCATACTCACCTCTTGTCACCCCTCACTAGCGCTGAAAGACTTCGATGTTAAGCGCTGACCAAAATCTCTCACTTACTCTCTCACTCTTTGAACTATGCTACCTACAAATACAATTATGTGGTCACCGCTTAAAGTCCCGTAGGAATAAGGACAATAGTGAAGCACTGCAAGCCAGCTGAATAACTTGCGCGAAGAGGCGATAATGCACTGTATATGTCGGTCAACGGCAACCTTGCTGCTCTTGCCTCACACACACAAACGCAGCCTACCAAGATAACACTAAGTTCTTAATTGTGTAGACCCCTATCGCTGCAGAGAGCTAAAGAGAGAGATGGGGAGAGATGCTGAGCGGCGGCGGTATGTTTGCAGGATAAACGCGGAGGCGGACAGCATCGACGGCAACGACGTGGAAGGTCTGGAACAGTTCATACACAAGTACCGCTGCGTGCTGCACTGCAACCACTACCTGCTGTTGGGCGCACTGCATAGTCTCAGTCAGTTGTACGGCAAGGTGGCAGGCTACCTCATAGACGAGCTACCAGAACACCTGCTGCTGCGCAAGAAAGACATCTGCCGCCAGCTACTCGCCGTCTGTGACGTCCTAGAGCCGGGATACACCAGGCTCAGAGGTATGCGCTACCCCAGCTACCTCCTCTATTGACGATTAAATACTTTTTGCTATGTTCACTACAGTCGTTTGTGGTAACTTTGTAACATTTTACCAGGGATATTCTTTTGTATAATAGCTTTGTGACATTCAACCGCTATGCAAACTTTAAGATTAAGAAATTTATTCATCTAGAACACAACCATATTCTTAAATTCTGAAATACTTCAATTGAAATTAAACTAGGCTGTTGGTACGAAGTTGCCCTGACCGGAAATGACTGTAGTATTTACAAGGCAAATAATTCCATCGTTTAAGAGTTACTGGACCTGGCGCGTGAGACGTGATGTAGCGTGGAACGGAAAGTATTTGTTCTTGCATAACTATTAACAATGTTTCCAATGAGTTCATCTACGAAAAGAATACACACTTCATAAAAATGCAGTTCGCTAGTTACAAACATGATTTCCAAGCTCCTCAAAAGGGCTAAAAATTACTTCTACACGTTGCTGTAGCTGAGAAAATATCAACTGCAGTCGGGAAACCAAATCACAGAAACCTGCATTGGACCTTACCACATACTTTCCACCAATAAAATAACAGGGTCATAGATTGAAGTCCCGTTGAAAAACGGTTTCTACAAGAACACTGCACGCTAATTTAGTCATTGCGTCTAGAGGCGATGATGTGTTTGACGAACGTGTTATGTTCGACTTATCGCCTTCCCCGTTTCCGTGCCTAAAAACTAGCGTCCATTATCTCTTAAGGTAATCATAAAAACCAAAGCAATGATAGTTAATTAACTAATTATCCGCTACCATATAACTTTCGTAAATAAAAAATGTGAATTGACAACAAAAGCTATCTTCAACGAAACGGTAAGATAATTTTGCGGCATATGCTTTTATTTGGGTTCAAAAATAACTGTTGTAAGTGGGGGTGACTTTGAGACATTACGAAAACACTTTTCGCATATATATGGTAGCCCTAAATAACTTGCGGTAGGTAAATTGTGAATAATAAAGTCACATTAAATGTAATCAATGTTATCTTATGAGTGAAAATCATGGAAAATAAAAATAGTGTAAGTGCCCCAAAGTCACTTCCGTGTATCGTAAAGGCAGAAGAAATGAGAAATCGTGCCGGGCCTATCTGAGCGCAAGTGTTGGTCATCATGCTATCCTGTTACACGGAGCGACATTGAACGGGTGTTACAAAATTTAAAGGAGTGGTATATGAGGTTAAATGTAAAATATTGTAAGGTAAGACTCATGTCCGGAAATATCGCTTTAGGCTATACCCGAAAATGGCGATACCAATAAACACAGGTAGTGGAGACAACCCGATAGCTAGGGATGATGGTTTGTCGCGGGAAAACTTGACTGTTGCTGTGTTTCAACGTAAGTTCACCTTGTCAAAAGATTACTGCTGACTTTAGCTTGTACGTGCAGCTGTTACCCCATTTGGCTGGCCAATAAGCATCCCGCTATTGTAGAGTGAGTGAGTAGGTTTTGGTCAGCGCATCGAGGTCTTTAGCGCTGCTGGGTGGTGCATGACACGAGTATGGAGCAGCTCTGGAATGAATGGGCGGGGGGAACGGGAGATCCCCGAGAAAACCCGCAACCCAGCGACATCGTCCGGCACGATTCCCACATGCAAAAATCCGGGGATCGACCCCGTCGGGAATCGAACCATGATCGCCTTGGTGGGAGACCAGAGGTCTGAGCCCGCTATTGTAATATTTGATGCCTGTTATTAGTCTGCAGACAGCTACGTTGTGTCAGACGTATATCACCCAGCCGTACATGTCACAAGAAACTACAACATATCACGAAGAATGTTTGTGCCAACATACCATTGAAAACATTGTAGTGTCTTGTGACGTGTATGTCTGGGCGATATACGTCTGACACAACGTAACTGTTTGCAGACCAATAATAATAGGTATAAAATATTACAATAGCGGGATTCTTATTGGCTCAGTTAAATAGGGTAACAACTCCTCGTACAAGCCAAAGGCAGTAATATTTTTATTAGCTGAACGTTCTTTGAAACCCAGCAAACAGTCAAGTTTTCCCGCGATAAACCATCATCTCTAATTATTGTTTAACACGTAATAGTTTACAGACCAGTCAAAGGTGTCAAACATTACATTAGTATAATTCTCATTTTTCTGTCAAATAAGGTAACAGCTACACCCACATACGAAAGCCAATAACATACACAAAGCTTCCAACATGATTGTAGTTGAAATATAGAATACAGTGTAGCCATAAATCACCATCTATACCGATAGCATAAACAGACCGTTACTGACGTGTGTAGGTAGATGCAACTGCACAGCTCCATTTGAGGCTATATTCCATTCCACGCGCTCAGAAACAGGCTCTCTAAGCCAACATGCGGCACAGCATGTTGCAGCGCTGCACAGCATAAACAGAAGTTTTATTTTACAAACGCCATTGCGGGCGAACGTTCCCGAAACGTCGCACCTGTTGTCGTCTTGAGAAGCCTACTATTTTTTCGCATGTTTTTGTCTGTGCTGTGTCTTGCCAGTGTTCACGTCCGTTCGTGTCTCTCGTTATTTGTGTTGTCGTTCATCCAGTTGGTGCCGTATTCACACACCTAATTTTTTTTGTTGGTTTTTATTTTTTTTCCGTCTGCCTTTTGTTGGTATTTTTTTTTTTTCGTCTGCCTTTTGTTGGTTTTTTGTATCGTCTTCCACCAGTCGTCTATATCCCGCCTGGGAATTAATTTTGTGTTGTTTTAATCTGTTTTTGTTCTTGTGTTGTCTTCTGTGATATGACTACATTCCTTTCGGGAATTATGTGTAGCCTATGATTATGACCGTTGACTACAGCCTACTGGCTTTTCTTCCTTGTTTTTTTTTTTTTATTGTGGGTTTTTCAGCACTACGGAAACATTCTCCTGCAATGGCGTATGTCCAAAAAAACTGTTATGTTTATAATACGAACCCATTGCAAGAATCGTTCAAATCTGCACAGCATGTATTCCGTGCGGCGTAGACTCTTTAAGGCATCGCTATTTAGTTTTGCGCAGTAGTTTCGAAAAAATTATTTTAGAGCAAATTAATACAGATAACAAAAATTCTTTCCTGCAGTTTTGACACTTGTATATTATCTTTGTATCTGAATTATTCTGTTGTAATACACCAAACGGATTTTTAGATATGTGCCCCTGAAATATCCCATATTTTGCAGTCAAAATAAACCAAAATGAAGCATAATAATGTTTTGCTAGCAAACTGTACATTATTTTAAAAAACGCTCTGGCGAAATTGTGTATCGTATGACTGTACACAGTCTCAAATTTTTTCAAAGCATTTGGTTAAAAATATTCGAGTTATTTGCAATTGTTTGAAATAAATTAAAGATCATGGCTTTAAACAGCGGATGTATTTACACTTTACAGAATAAACCTGATTGCAAACACTGGTACACAACTTGTGTCTAGGTACTGGACCGGTGGCGTATCTTCGGCTACGTTCGTCAGCGTTCGGCTTTTTGTCGTACCACCCTCCTCGGCGCCAGCTTTCCCCTTCCACATAAACTCAGATAATCACGACTCACAGAGTATCCAGAGTTCTCTTCGCCGCCATCCCCCCACCCCATACACAAAAGTAGTAAGTACAGTACGCATGTGGGGCCGTGGTGGCAGAACGGTTAGACAGGGGCGTCATTTCAGGTTTTTCCAGG
>PNEQ01004282.1:12779-32135 GCA_003012365.1 Medauroidea extradentata
AAAAAAAAAAAAAAAAAAAAAAAAAAAAAAAAAAAAAAAAAAAAAAAAAAAAAAAAAAAAAAAAAAAAAAAAAAAAAAAAAAAAAAAAAAAAAAAAAAACACAACGTAATATTGAGAATTAAAAAAAATCGTATAAATACAGAAAAAAGTTGCAAATTCAGCAATTTTTAAAAAATAGAAAACAAGTTCACGGATTTTTTCAAATGTTTTATTATGTAGCCCATAGTATGTTATTTCACTGTGAATTATTTCACGTACGTAAGTCAATTGGTTTTCACTATTTGCATGGCAGCAGAACATGCAAATTTTGAAGTTGACGCACTGTTATGTGAAAACTACGCCAGCTAAAACTATTTCGTAAGGAGAGACTGCACTCACAAATACCGTCTAGAAAACTAACACTATTTCATATAAATATAAAATTATGACTTTATTGCATTTAAACACCCTTAACAAGCGGTCGTAAATCTGAAGAGTAGCTAACTGGCAGCCTTTTTAAAAATATAGCAAAATTTGCAGAAGCTGTAATTTCAGTCGCCGATCTGGCAGACCTATGTTATTAGACCTAGTTAAAACAGTGACGAATATCCTTTAGTGCTGGTATAATATACGTACGTAACATTATAATTGCGTACTAGTAATAATAATTTATTCCATACCTGAATAACGTACTCTGGCGACGTTTTTACTTGATAAACTGCTCCAGACTTCTTGATCAACAAAAATACTGCGATCCGACATCTACTTTCCGTGAACATGCACTCAAACCGCCTTACAAGATATTTTTTTCTGTACGCATGCGGGGGCCTGTTTACTTTTTACGCGCGCTTTTCTTTATATCGTCTGCTGGCTGCTATTTACCCTGCTCCCGAGCAGGGTAGATCTACGGGATCCGGTGCCGGGATCGAGTTGAACATTTTGAGATCTTGAGGGCCGGTAGATCTTTATCGCATGACGTTTCCGACCGATTTACTAGCTATCGAGTGGATCCGAAGTAGTTTCCGTAAACACCTAATGTCTGGTAAGTAAGCAACACTTCACACACACACGCGCGCGCACGCACACACACACACACACAAGTCGTTAATTGTGCAAGGTCCTAATGGGATGGAGCATCACACCCCTG
The DNA here is from genome assembly GCA_003012365.1 of Medauroidea extradentata. Taxonomy (NCBI): domain Eukaryota; kingdom Metazoa; phylum Arthropoda; class Insecta; order Phasmatodea; family Phasmatidae; genus Medauroidea; species Medauroidea extradentata. The sequence goes on from PNEQ01004282.1 coordinate 13,906, forward strand.
GCAGACTTCTGATCTAGGCGGCGCCCGTGGGCATCTAAAACCAACCCTGAAGGATGACATGAAGTAAGGTCGTATGATGGAGAAGCGACGGAATGAGATGAACGGGGGAAGGGGAAGGACTCCGAAAAAAACCCACCGGCCAATGGCAACGTCCGCCACGCCAGCTACATGCGAACCCGGATGCTCTAGCCACTTACCTCGGCCTCTGTCTTAAAACACAAATGCAACGAGACAGTCAGTCTGGCAGTGGTATTGTTTACAAACTCCGTAGCCATAAGCAAAGTTCGCTGCCGCGTTATTTCTCTTCTGTATACCTAGTGATTCTGTGGCGATACCCTTGTTTGTGTAAAACAAACGAATACCTAAATAACGAAATACATTAACTGCTTCACATATATATCTATATGATATACAGTAGCATCATTTAGGGGGGAAGGCAGGGTAAGGCAGAGGCCCCCCTTGGATTTAGAATTTTAAGTGTGTAAAATGTATTTATTTTTGTATTTTATTTAAATAATGCTAACTTAAGCACACAAAACTGAAGTTTTATTATTAAAGTTTCTAATTTATACATGCTTAATTAACACAAAAGAAGCAACAAGGTCACTGTCGCCGAAAAAAAATCTTCCTCCCCCGCCAAGAAAAACCTGCAATGACGCCCCTGATGAAATAACAAATAACTGCGACGGTGCACTCTCTAGGGACACATGACTCATCAAAATGTTATTGCGCAGCTAGGGCCGGAAGTCGTGGGCCGTGGGCGAGGTAGCAAGTTGATAGCTTGAGGGGGAAGGGAGGGAGGAGCGGCGTGTGTGGGAGAGTCGTAAATGAAGCGCGTGCAATTAGTGCCCGCTCACCTTGACGAGTTACGACCTTGCACGTGCGCTACGTCCACGTGGCGTGTGTCGCATGTCCTTCCGACGACCTTGCAAGTCACAAGGTGGTTGTTCCTCGTCGGAAGTTGATCCTAGTGTTTATTTATTTATTGAGGGAAGCAGAGTGTCTCGTCAGTCGTCAACTATTCGAACTAGCATGTCTGTATTTTCGATCTGTGGCAAGGGACAGAAGAGTGCACTGACTAACCTATACATAATCAGTACTTTAAAATCGGTGTTTTAAATGATTATGACGTTTCATTTCAGTTTTAAAACATAATCACTTTTTTTAATAGCAAAATTTCTTTCAATTGAACAATAACTAACTTTTTTTGAAGTTTTCATTAATATAAATAATGTTATATATATTTTATCTGTTAACAAATTTTTTAAAAAACCATAGGAAAGAGTAGCCTACCTGTATTTTAAAAAAAAGTATTAAAGTGTGTATTTATTTTATAAATTTCTGTACATATACTAACATAAATATTAACTTACGTACATTAATAGTACCGGTAGCTATATTTTTGTAATGTAAGACTGCAGTGGTGGAATTTTAGTATTTCCAAGGAGGGAGAGGGGGAGCCACTTGCCACCCCAAAATTTTTGATAGAAAAATTTTTGCCCTACTGTTTTGCTGTATTAACTTTCAAAATAACTTGGCCAAAAACTTCTTAGATATAGCACCATTTTGGGGTCTTGAAATCTAACTATTCTCGAGGGTGCATCCCCGGACCCCCGGCTTTGTTGGCAGGATTAATGGTCCTTTATTTGCCCCCCCACCCCCCAAAAAAATTGCTAAAATCCCACTAATGTATATTGGGGAAGGAAAGAGGGGAGGAAATTAGTTTCGGAATATTTAAAGAGCAAATTCATTTGAACAAACTCAGAGGAATATCAATTTATAGTTCACTGCTGCTCTGGGGCCCAATTAAATATCACTTTTTATGGGTGCAACACAAAATTTGCACCTCCGTTGCATCTGCTTGTGCTGCCTTGGAATTATATACTCATGTAATGCCATAGAGGACTCGTTTAACTTGCTCTGCACTTGCGTTGCAAATGGAAGGTGGCAATATTTAATTGGCCCCCTGGTATGGCCGAAACTGCTGACATTCAAAACGATGGCCACCTGCACTTTTACAAACTTTTTAAAATATAATCAAGCTTAAATTATCACATGGTTCGTGTTTATTTACTTACGTGTTAATTCATAAACTTAAAATAAAATATAATTAGCATTGTAAAGAACTACCAATTTAAGTACTTTTCTTCATTCAATAATACTTAATTTTCATTCCAATATTAAACCAATAATAGAAACTTTAAGAATTATTGCAAATAAGTTATTTCTTGTGTACATTCTTCTTCTTCTTCTTATTATTATTACTGGAAAACAAAAAGTGGCCTACAGAACAGATAATGAAAAAAGCATTTTTTTCAGTCAAAAATAAATTTATATTCATTGGCCAGGTTTAAAACTAATCAGAAGAACACAAATCACAGTACCCACTACACCAAATACCAGTAACACAAGAACCCAATACTGTACCACTGTTAGTCAACCCTCAACTTCTTGCGTTTCTGACATTTTTTTATCTCGTACATCGCAAATTTTAAATTAACAATATTTTCTTGTGTGATTTGCTTATAGCATCCGTGCATTCTTGGAACTGCTTAATATTTACCGGTACCAACTTTCCATTACTACGACTACTAGCTTTATAAAATGTGTATCAACTTTCTTGGCCAACCATGTCATAATTCACAGTCTATAGGACCTTATGACACTGTTAGTTGATAATAGCCTTTCTTTTATTCACTGAGTTTGCTGGAAGATAAGCAAGAATATCTCAGTTCATTCTGTCTTATCTTCAAGCAAAAGTATGAGGATAAACAGTAAGTAGATAAATACTAAATGGGGGGTAAACCAAAGGGCAGGGCATCATAACCCTGGAGGTCAACTCACAAACCAGTAGCATGTAGGCATCCAACTTCCCTGAGAGATAACACAAAATTAAACCCAATAATGAACAAGAACAGGGTATGTAGAAATATCCTAAGAATTCCAGTGTGCCACTGGCAAAGTCTAACATGATTTCTACATTTTAAATATTAAGGTTGACTTCGCCAGAAATTAAACCCAGATTACAGTAATGAGAGCAATGTGTTCTGTTCGTTACACCGTTTTATCATACTACTACAATGAAAATTGCGTACAGAGTTTTTATTTATAGCATTCAAAGATAAAAATCTTGATACACCCACAGAAATGCTAGCAATATAGTAAATTTGCTAAATATAAGACGTTAAAAAGAGTACAAATTCCCTTGACAAACATATAGCTAAATGTTACTCAATTGCCACATTTACCTTAAACAATGTTCTATTAAACAAATGGTTAATCTACACTGTGAAATACTCGGTCTTAAAATACGTTGTTTAAATAAAATTACTACATTACCGGTATGTACAATTTTATATAAGCAGAGTGGCTGTCAACAGAGAAGTAGCTGGGGAATTCGCCCTTCCATGATTATTTTTTCCTGGATCATGTTAAGAAAATCATTTCCTTGCCTGGGAAAGTGAATTCTCTCCTTGAAAAATTATAAATTTTTTAACTTCTTGTGCAAAATTCCTGGCAAGCAAATATTTCATACAACACAAGTCAATTCATAAGTGAAGTTATGCAAAGAAATTGTGGAGGTATTAAATGGGTTCTAAGTAATGCATTATTTTAATTTAGCAAAATGTTTACATCAAATTGACCTTCATGTCACGTAGTTTGGAATACTATATACACAAGTATGTAGTGTAAAACATGTTATTTTAAAATTGCTATTCATTGTACATTAACTTTCATACACATTTTATACTACAAATACCATTATATTTTGATTTAGTTAGGGCTAAGCAAGCTGCTAATTTTGTACAACAAAAGTTAATTTTCGTGTGTAGCCAAAGTACACATAACTACAGAAGTTCTTACAAAATTATTCAAGGTGATTTTTATACTGCAATAGAAATGTTTCCTTTATTTAAATCATATTTAATACCAGCTATGAACACATCCTACAACATGTATCATGATATTGGTTCCTGCATTGCCAACTTTTGAGAATGGGAAGCAAAAACTGCCAAAAAATTGAGTTAACGTTTTGTAACGTAACTTTCATACAGCTTACCTCATTTGCAAAAAAATTGACTTATGAAGCTTTAGTCATCGTTGTGTACACTGCAGCAATTTTAATGACTAATACATTGTTAACAGACCACACTTGTGTAGACATTACTTTTATTTTCATGAATAAGGTATTAGTTATGAAATATTATGCTATCAGTTAATTGTAATAATTGGAGGGAGTCGCAGATGTTTTAGATTTCTGCATTTTTGATTTGTGAGTATTGTGCAGCCAAAAAATTACTTCAGTTTTTAAGTTTGAAGAAACAGCTTCAAATATATCCTGGGGTGTATGACAGATTTTATTTTTTAAAGGAGGGGGGGGGGGGGGGGGGGACTGTACCATGTACTTAGTATCAACTTAATGGGTGTTTATTTGAGGATTTCTACAGTACAAACATGTTGCACAGAAACAATCATTTATACGCTGTAATAACCATTAAAATGTATGAATAAATAAAAAAGTTAAGCATTTTAAATTTCTCACGCGAAATACTGTAAATAGGTTTTACAAACTAACATATATTAAACTCATACCTCTAGATAAAATAATTAATATAGGGGTGCGCACTCCCTAAACAGTATGATGCAACCTATTTCTCCTAATCAATGCTGTAACTAATTTTCCATAAAAAAAGTGTGTTTTGCAGACACAAGTTAAAAGTTGGGATTCCGAGGTTGCTCTCCTAGGAAAATTTTGATTATCAGGTCCAAAATGGTGCCATTCATGCACTTTTGAACATAAACGAAGAATACGCAGCATGCACAAATTGTATTTTTTTTAAAGACATAATTTCCTTCAGTGAACAATTTTCTTCTTTACTTTTGTGTAAACTTTAATAAGTGGGTGTGTGTGTGTGTATCTGTCTCTCTCTCTCTATATATATATATATATTTTTTTTTTTGTATGTAAAATGATTACGTATATATTCAGGGATGTACGATGTACGCAAGAGGGTACGGGGGGTAGGGGGGGGCTGAATGTGCTGCAGACTTCCTTACTCCTCAAATTGTCCCCAATTTTTTTAAGCTTAAAAAGTTATAAATATAATGTACAGCCCTGAATATATAATCATTATACATACACTTTCACACTGTACTGATAGGAGCAGACAAAGGTTCCTTCGCCCTCAGAAAACACCTAAATTAGCACACTGGATATGAGAAACTTGAAACAAATATTGTGGGACTGCCCCTGAATCAACCAGAAGAGTGGGTAACAGTACAAAAAATTCCATTAACTTGTGGATGCGTAAAGTTCCTTGACATAAATAACACATTAAATTTTTTACGTAAGGTAAAAATTTCTGTAGTGTAATCATATATTTGTAATTACATACAAATTCACTCTAAGCTAGTTAATGTTTCTGCTTTCATGTCTTTTGACCATAGTTCCTTACAGTTATTTAAACCCATGACACATTGTAATAAGATACAAAGATATGTTGCAGTAACTGACTTGAACCTTCACATAACTTGCGCACAGTCAGTGAAGTTATCATACAACTGCACAACACTAAGCCGTAATATTATAGCAAGTGCAATAATGCACACACTGGACTTACTCAGAAGAGCCTGGGCTTGATTCCCACCATCAGCCATCCTGACTTCTGTTTTTATAAATATTCTGAAATTGCTCCAAGTAAATACATGGATGGCTCTTAAACATGGGTCATTGACTTTTCCTTTCCAGTTCCTGTCCTTGTGTAAAGTTGCGTGGAACCATTTCTAATGACCTCACTGTTGACTCAAGTATAGCTCAATGAAATACAAATAATTAAATAAACAAAACAATGTGTGATGTTGGCAGGTACAATACTTTACGAGCTACATGCACCCCTCATGGTGCTGCTCTCACGGAGCAAACAAATCTCACAGCAGCAGATCAGAGAGGTGATGAAGTGCCTGGAGGAAGCAAGCATCATACTTGGCTTCGAGCCTCCCGCCAGTCCAGAGGGTGAAATGGGTTCTGCTGCCCGTGACGCTCTGACCCATCTCAGGAAGTCCATGCCAAACAAATGACAAGAAGCTGAAAAGTACAATCCAGTCAACCATGTTTCTGTACTACAGAGGAACAGTAAATTATTCTATGCTGGCAAGTTGCAAGGTAGATATATGGGTCTTGAGATACTTTACATCAGAATGCCCACAAATTTTAACTACGTAAAATGTGGCCAGTGCATTTTAAATTGCTCAAACATATTTCTTTTCTTGTCTTTGTTGTTTAGGAACTCAATGTTACTGAAGTGCATATATTTAAGCATTGTATATAATAGTTTTACATGCACCTTAAAAAAAGTTTTTTATACAGAAAGCTCTCGAATGTAAATATTATTTACATGTCTGGAATACAAGAGCAACATTTGCCTCTAAAATATTAGTCCCATAAAATGTAGTTTAATATTTTTTTAACATAACTGAAATTGATTTGTAATATACATTGTTAAGAATTAAAAAAACAGTAAACTAATTATGCTAAAGAAAATGTTTATTTCCATTAACTTCGAACCAAGTCTGAATTTCAATTACCATACTTAATACATTTAGTTTGAAATTTGTGATGTCACAATAATTTAAGTTGAACATACATGCCAGTTTGTTTTGAACTCATGACAACAAGGTATACCAACTTAACTGAAATACAGAAATTTATTACTTTAAACATTTATTAAGATGTTTAAAATGACAGATAGTAAATAGTAAACTTGCAATTAAAATACATGGAAATATAAAAGATACAATACACGTGAAGAATAAGTATATAAAACCATAATCAACTTAACTTATTTAAATAGGTACATAAACAAAAATACTGAATATTGGTATGCAATAGAGTGCACGAACAAAAATAATTTAATTGAAAACATATATTTTAACACTGAAAGTTTTAACATAACAGTTCATGTGTGTAAACGTAATTTCATATGAATAAATCATACACAACGCACAAATCAAATGGAATTAATCTAATGGCTTGTAAAGTGGCCACCAAATTATAGCTTCTACATTGGACAGATTATACTGACATTACTTCATTTCCAGTCTTCTTGCCACACATTAATGATACATATTTAATTAGCAGTCTTAGGGATTTAGCATGGATTTTCAGGCAAAAATCTCACAAATAAATTACTCCAACAGCCTTAACACCTCATTCTGTCACTGTTTACTTTCCCACAACTTCGATACAACTGCTTACATTTTACCATGATCTGTACATTAAGGCCATGATCCATTATTGCTACTGCTTGTGCAATAACTATTGTATTAATCCTACACGAAAGCAGATATTGAAAATCTGTTGCATAGTTTTGTTATAAAACAGTGTGTACTATTTAACCAATTTTTAAAGACAAAATAAACAAAGGTTTCAGCTAATTATGCAATTAAGGAAATTATCATTAATAAACTAATAAGGCAAACATACTGTATATAAATTGTTGTCAAGAATAAATTTCACTACATACTAAGAACAATTTCTAACAAAACTATGCGACAGTTTTTTGATATTTGCTCTCATTTAGGAATAAAAAAAATATTGTGAAAGCAATAGAAATGATGGATTATGGCCTTGTGCCCTAAGAAACTATCGACTTAACAGACACAGTATTAAATTTCCCAACCGTAGTGTATGTGCATGTGAGCATAGTTATCACCATTTCACAGTAACATTCTGGCTTTCACATAAATACATTCACTTGCTTGAAAATCAAATAAAAATAACAGAATAAAAATCTGCATGTAGTAAATCCCCAATTTTACGACTACTCGATTTTACAAGGCAGTGATTTTATGAGATTATACTCGGGCAATGTGAGGCCCAACCCCCCATTTCATGAGACAGCAATTTTACAACACAATAGTTAATAATGGGCACCATCAGGCATTCTAAAATTGGGATTCTACTGTACCTACACATCATCTTTGAGAAAAAAAACTGAGAAGTCTACTACTCGACCACGACAACTAGTCTTCCCGTAAGGGGAAGAAGAGGGGCGCTAGCAGTAGGTAGACATGTCACAGGGAGGGGAAATGTACTGCGACTGACAAGAGTTCATGGCACACTGCCAGTGGAGACATAGCGGCAAAAACAGAGAAACACAGATAATGTAACAACTTAATGATAAGCAGGGCAGGCGAGCGAATGAAGCTTGAATACTGGTTGTATTATATTTCCTTATCACGCACACTTTCCTTCCCACAACCACAGTCTTTTAACTTCCTGACAGGTATATTAGTTACACTTTGTATTCAGTATACTACTTTTTCTTTGCCGCGTTCCCAGTAACTTGAGCTGTATCAGACAAACCATACCATACCACAAAGTTATATTTGTACATTTTCAGGTCACATATATACGCCGGCTGTCTGTGTCACAGTAATATGGTCGGTGCTGTGGTGCACCACACCAGTTGCGTGCGGTGGTCAAGGACAACACAGCTGCAGCCAGCATTTTTCCCGTGGGACTAGTTGTCGTGGTTGAGTAATACTAATCATTTTGAAAACCATTACCATTTTTGGTACAAGAATACAGTTTACAAGATGGCAACATTCGACAGCAAGACTTGCCAAACGACAATAAAAGTTATTACTTTTGTTATTGTAACTATAGTAGAAATTAACAATATCCAGTAGTTGACTCTGTTTCACATCAAAGATTTCGTTTCTGATTCTGCTTTACGTTTAGAAAATAACATGTACAAAACTTCTAAAATAAAACATACATTGTGTGTATAAATTCAGAGAAGCGCTCACACATGCTCACAGAAATGAATGTTCTGCATCACGCCACAAACCTATCACAATTATCACAGACACACTGGTATAAAAATTACCTACTAAGTAATCTACATACACACTGTAATTATGACACAATTTTTGCACTGTTACATGCCACTTAGTTCTATGAACATTTAATACTGTTATTTAGGTATACGTAGTAATAAATTAAAACTCTGTGTATGTGTGTGTACACACACATAAATTTTTTTTAACAGCAGAATCCTGTTACTAAGTTCCCACTTATAACGTTTGCTGATTAATATTACTTTCATTTGGTCCCTAACACTGGTTTATTATTTAAAATTACCTCCTATCTATTTCCCATTTACAAAATAGGCATAGAAATTTTTTCGGTCACTTTAGAAACGTTATAACAAATTTTGATTATCTGTGTGTGTATGTAAAAACACACATGCAAATGTATTCAAAATAGCAAACTACATATAAAAAAATATATATATATATTCAGAAATCTTTTCAATTCATCCCATTAGCACCAAAAATCACAAACTACTGTTATTCAATCTCACTCCTTCCCCACCAACCCCTGTGATCAAACAGTCATAACCCTCAACCTCCAGTTGCTGCCGGAGCTGCTCGACGTTGCAAGGTGAGGGGCGGACGAGAACAAAAGCATTTCCTCCCCCTCCCGCGCCGGTCAGCTTGGCGTGCAGTCCGTGGTTGGCGGCCACCTCGCACACCCTGTCCAGCCGGGGGTGCGACACCCCCAGAGAGGCCAGCTGCCCCTGGTTTACGTCTATCAGCTCCTACCGGACCAACCACAAATAAAGAAAGCTTATTGCAAAATCTACCCACAGATTATTCAAAGCACAGTGTCAGTTTTGAAACCCAAGTTAGTTTTTTCCTGTTTCAGTCAATTTGTATCTTGTTGGCAAACACAGTATACAACTTTGTATTTATATTCTCGACAAAAACTCTTCAAATGTGTTCACTGTGCAGTGAACAGTTATGCAAGTGCAAAGGCTACAGTATAAACTCACAAAGTGTTGGAATCAAATCGCAGGTGGACACAATACCCAACTCTCATTTAACCAACTAAGTTACGTTAATGTACGATGGTTTCATGCATTACCTACGACTGAAACACAGCTAAAATATAACTTACAGCATGCAAGTAAATGTAAATTGTAACTGTGCACAGGAAGTTCCAAAATAATAATAAAAGACAATGTTCATTACAAGTGTCACAAAAAATACCCTATATGTAGAGACCCGGAATGTTCACGGGCTAGATTCCACAGTACTGTGTACACTCTGTCCTTAGCTACTTGTTGAGTGGTTGCTGCTCCAGTGAGTGGCCAGTTATACAGTTGTTAACTAAGTGAGGATATCAGTGTTTTCATGCAGGTCTTTTACTGATTGAGAATGAGTTTCATGAACAACCAACCAATCAAGAAAGAAACTCACATTAACAAGAGTTTGATAGTTACTGTCACTTCAAATTAATTCACAAAGTTTCCGAGTCTACACCCATGAGACACAGAAACACTGAATTAAAAATCAAGTATATTAAATGTTATTGAGCTCTGTTTTTTAGTTTCCTAAATATACTGGTATTTTTCCAAATGCATTTCACAAAGAAAAACATGTGATACAAATGACATTCAGTAGTGAAAATAAAATGACACACCACCAGTTTTTTTAAAGCTATTTAACACACAAACCACCGTTAAACTTGACTGATCTAATACGAAGGCGACAAAAAACTAGAGACTTCCACAGAGTATGTGATTTGTTGTCACAAGTCTGTCTCACGTAAGAATTCCATGTTTTGGCAGTTCTGAAGACTATCCACGTGTACCTATTTCTCAAGGAAAATATATTTCATTTTGATAAATTGCAATGTTTGAGAGCAAGCTGCGTGTGTTTGTAAAAAGATCATTTGTAAAAACACTTTTTACTTCACGGAAACCGCTATAAAAAGAAATGTGAACAATACTGTCGAAAAGTAGAATTCCTAGATGACATGGACTACAGGTAAGTTATATCACGATTAATACAGGCTACTACAATTAAAGCTGTGGGGCTACCTAGCTGCCATGTGTGAAGATGGTTGCACGTGGTTTAAGAATGTCTCTCTTTACTTTTGACTTAAATTTTGGAACATGACATAAACCACTGAGACACAAGAATTATAAGTGCAGTAAGTCAAACATGAACAGTATGTTCTATAACATGGGACAACCTATAAAAACCACGTATAAACATAGATGTCTATGACACAAGTTGTAACAATGGCAGAACAAAAAATCAAACATAACAAATATATTACAATATGAATACTTAAATTATTAACGTGTAGCTGAATACACCTACTCGGTATTTTTCCGTTGATATGAAAAATTAGTGAAGACTTACTTAAAACCATAGCCTAAATAACAGAACACGTATAAATTAAAAACATTCAAACTAATTACCTCAAGTTTATTTAGTTTTGACTCCATACAGCTGCTGTTATCAACCAAAGACATGTTTTCAAATACAGACGCTGCCAACAATGCCACCTGGTCCAACACCTGGAAAATAGCCTCTATCAGAGCGGGAAACCTGGCTCTCTTCTGAGCGACTTTATCCACCAGTACAGATGTACTGCGGCTCACCTTCGTGTCCACCAACAAAATATCAAGTTCTTTCACCGGTGGCAGCTTCTTCCATGTAATACCTTGTCCTTCCAAGTTCTTTCTAAACTGAACGATGGAGCCATGAGTGCAAACCAAGTTGTCTATACCGGAAGGGTTTCCGTGCATGATTCTTTCACACTGGTAAGCCCAGCGAGAGATTAGGTCTTTCTCAACATCGTTGAACTCTGCAGATGGATTTCCAACGGAAGTGATGGCTTTGTAGCCTTCTTTAATGATTTTCTGAAATCCCAGACACTGTTCGTGAACGGAAACACGTATGAATTGCAAGAACGCCGCAGCCAGAGCGACAGAGTAAGAAGCTGAACTGCCTTGTCCTGCCCCGATATGTAAATCTGAGGTCACAGATACACTGCATGACTTTAGTTTCATGTCAATACATGAGAGCATCCCAACCAATAAAGTGAAGAATGCCAGTAAAGAATTTTTGTGATCCTTTTTTAATGTATCTGAACCAAGAATATTCTTACTCAATACTGGTAACAACTCAGGTAGATCTAGCAGTTCTGGTGTTTCGAAATTAAAACTAGTCAACTTAAACTGTCCAAAAACAGGCAGCGGAATCGTCAGCAGACTGCTGTCAATATCACTAATGCTGAACTCCTTCTCAAGATTTATAGCAGGTAGTGAAAGCTTCAATTTGTGAGACTGTGTACGGTTCACTTTCCAAGTGACATTCGTGCGGTTGCTTATACTTGCTGCTAAAGCAGTTTTACCATATACAACTGAATGTTCTCCATGGAGGATAATTTTTCCTGGTGCAGAAACAGTGAAACATATTTCATCTTGTTCAGATGACATGGATGAGGACTTTGATGTTACCTGCACAAAAAAAAAAATAAATTTAGTTTAAAACAACAGGAAAAGTTAATGGTAACATGTTATTAGAATGTGAAAGTAAACATTAAACTAGCCTACAAGACAACTTTATCGACTGATAATACACCGAAATATGATATATTTGTGGCACAACATAGAATAATAATACACCAAAATCTGTTATATTTGTGGCACAATGTCAATATCGTTACTCTCCATTAAATGTATCACTACTTATGAACATGAAATATTATCCACAGTAAGAATTTGTTAACCGCAATTTTCTTGTTGCGATTTGTGACCTTTTTTTTTTTTTTTTCGTAGCTTTCATGCTTCTTGGTTAGTTAATATATATGGAAATACTTTTTTCACAACAAAACAATGTTGTACTACTGAATGTATATAGGTACAGAAGTTGGAAAGGAAATTATTTTGTCTACACATTTTTGCAGTTAGAAGCTTTGACCCACCTATAGATTCTCTCGCCCCAGTTATTCCTACTCATTATTCAATACTCAAGTGCTGTACACTCTCACGCGTGTAGTTACAATTGCGGCATTCATAAATCAACAGCGTCCTTTTTCTACACCTGCTGGTGGATTAGATAGTTCTCTGACTGCCTGCTAGAGTTCTCTGAAATTATATCCAACGATGGTGTGTATCACAGCAGTGAGTCACAGAACTCGCTGAAAACTACTAAAGAAAATTCAATCATGCTTTGCATCTTCCTATACTTATACATATTCAGTGGTTACAACTATCACATTATATTGTGACTATATATCAAACAGGTACCAGCTTAAAAAATGTAAAAATTACGTTAATTATGAAAAATTTTTTATATATAGCCTACTGCTTTGGAAGTTAACCAATATCTTTTGTAGCAATACACTTTTCATTAAAAACTTTTTTTTCCATGTGTCGTACACAAATAACACAGAAATATGATACTACAACAAGATGATATAACGGCCTAAACAATATCACCTCCTCTGGTCACCGGTGAACACTGATTGGCCCATGTGGCCTTGTTACATCATGCAGGTGTGCCGGCAGCTGATCAGATGACCAGTCAAGTTGAGCAGCTCAAACCTTTTAACTTATTGCCAGCGGGGCAGCCGGCAAACCGTCCTCTTCAATATAAATATTAGGGAACGGCTCGGCTTGTGTCTCTCTAAATAGTGTTACACAACGGACTGCCCTTACATGTTACCCAACCAGTCACTGCTATTTTAACAGTTTTAGTAACTAAAAATAGAGTATATGTTGCTGATGAAAATATTAAAATTTTAAAATATTAAACATAATTAATTTTTCACCCTTTTGAAATGGTGATTCGGGGGTACTCCCCCGAGAAAATTCTGGAATTTAAGGTGCAAAATAATGCTTGTTTTAGCAGTTTCTTTTCCTAAAATTGACTATGCTAATGGTAAATATATTATTAATTTTTAAATATCAAATTTTTCTAGTTTTCCGCCCCTTTACAGAAGGGCTCCTCTCCCGAGAAAACATGGATTTTGAGGTGCAAAATAGTGTTATCTTAGAAGTTTTCGTAACTACAGATAGAGTAAATACTACTGGTAAAATATTATACATTTTTTAGCATTAAATGTTTTCAATTTTTCACCGCTTAGAAATGGGGGTTCGGGTGTTCTCCATCGAGAAAATTTTTGATTTCAGGGTGCAAAATAGGGCCTTTTTAAACAGTTTTCGTAACTAAATTAAGAAATTTCTATAAGTGAAAAGATTACACATTTCTTATATGAAGGTTTTTAATTTTTTTGGTGGCTAAAGGGGAGGGGGTTCTGACCCCCACTAACCCCCCCCGCCCCCTTGGCTAAGCCCCTGCTTAAGTGTAAGACTTACAATGGACAAAATATCCACCATACTAGGCTAAGCCTAGTTTTAACAGCCTGGCTACACGAGTGTAGTCAACACATACATACTGTATGTGTAGTTAAGGGCTTGCAAGAAGATGCTCAGTAGTACCTGTCAAAGATAGCAAATATTGAATGCAAGACTGTAGTGTCCAGGAGAGGAGAAGGTAAGAACTGACTTTGACCAGCCATTACGTATGTTTTAAAATACGCTATGCTCCACGTTCAGTCTGCAGCAGGCTTAACCTTACTAAAAAAAAGATCATTTTCAATGCCCCATAAGGATGAATCTTCACCGGTTTCAAACTTCCACATTTTACGTACAGGAACAACAGAGCAATAAGAGCCAGAGTACCATGCTCGACGAAAAGCATATTGCCTCTATTTACACCGCACCAAACTGGCATGCAAGATTTTCTTTGTGGTCTTTTTCCCTTACATGAACTTTAAGCGGTAACCCTAATATATTATTTTTGTGATAGCATGAAGTAATGGCCAATACATGCCTCTCGCTTTGCACATTAAGAATTCAGGTGATATTTTCCAGGTACAACAGTCTAAAAAAGGTAATTTTAGCCATTTTAAGAGGCCTGAAAATCATATTTTTACTACTGAATTTTTAATGACATAGAGCACAGTTTCAGCTGGCATGTTCTTTTTGTACATAAACGTAATATTAAAATAAGTTATGTGGTTTCGTGTAAAAAAGACTACGCGTGACCTACTACAACACCGTCTATGCGCCAGGCGAGGACTTCTCTTAAACAGTTTGTGTTAGGACATTCCACAAATTCATGTTTTTTGGTTCATCAACATTTTCTCATTTATTTTACTATATCTATTGAATAAAGTAAAGCAATAACTAATTTTAAAAAATTAACTCTGCTCCTATTTTAAAAAAATCAAATGCAAGGTTTAAAAAACACTTTTTTTTTTTTTTTTTAAATCTCCAAAACTAGTACATGTAGCACACACCAATTCAAAACTATTGAAGAAAAACATACTTCACAGATATAAGTTAATCACTTATTTCACTTTTGGGATTTCTCAAAAATGTTAAAAAGAAATTATTGTTCTATTACTTCTTACTCTACATAATAATGTACCATTATCCTACAAAACAAATGTAAAAAAAACCTTCTTTAATTTGTCTTGTCCTGAAGTGGAACACGTCACATTTAGGCTACATAGCCTATATAATCACAGTGCTGTATCATAAGATATAAAAGAGTAACACAAGTGGGTTGCAGTAACAATTTTCAAGATTTCATCCTCCCAATTATGATGATGAAGTATTTTCAGAAATTGTTGGACTGACAAAAAGTAAAATTAACCAAACCAAACTACATACAATACTTACCAGTACAAATACTTCACCTATATTTAAAATAATTAATCTGTTAAAGTGTCTATGCACAATAGGGTCAGTTTCATTTTTAAAAATTTCAAAACCTCACTTTCTGTATGTTATAGGCCCTATATTATATTGTTTTATAATGTTGACAGCTCAGCTGACAACCGTCTACATGATGTCATTGCGATAGTTGTTATGGCATGAGCTGTGGCAATGTTTAAAAGTTAAATTAAAAATGTGTAAGATACAAAACTGTACGTTTAACTTAGGGATCTGAGATTTGTAAAAACAATGATTTAAATGATAAAAAACAGCAGTATTTCCGGAATAAAAATGCTACAACTAGGCCCTAAACAAAACGATAGGATAGTGTTTAACGTCAAAAACTATACCAGGCGTACCAAAGGGAAGTTTGCTTAGCCCTTAGTTGTTCACCATAATAGTACATGGGTTTGGAGTAGGTGGCAAAATAAAACTAACTGTTCTCCGAGATGCAGTCATGGATGACAGATACCAGTTGTAGGATAATATTGATAAGGTAAAACTGTGGATTCCAGAACAAAATTAAAATAAATGCGTGGAAGACAAAAATTATGAGGTTTACGAGGAAAAAAGGAGTACGGACATATACAGATGGTAGCGGCAGAACGTAAGTATGCTCATCCAGGAATAATGTTGCACAGTGACTTAGGATGGAGAAAGAAGGTTGAGGGAGTGGTGTCTAGCAGAAGTAGTGCAATGAAGAAATAAGTACTAAACACACCTACTTTCATACTGTATTACAAATCTTAGATGATAAATCCATCGCAACAACATAACTGTAACATGCCTATTAGTTCAGTTACATGCCTTGTAAGGAAGTCGAAATACCTGCATGTGTTTCAGGCGTTACAAAAAAACACAAATTTTTACTATTTTTTTCGAAAACTGCTACCTCTTGCAATGTTCAACAAGGCGACCTTTTTTTATTAATCCTCCGCACCTGTTTAATATTCTGTAGTAGAACATGAATTACCGGTACTGTTAAGTGATTCGAAGTTAGAAGTAAAAGAAAAGTATCATGCCCCTTTTAAGCAATGATGTAGGCCATGTCTCAAGTCACCTAAAGCTCTTGCCGTGGCAAATATGTCACAACTACTTCAGAGAGAGCACTCTGTACCTGTCTCAATTGTTTACTGAGAGTACAAAAGATCGAGATAATGAAATTGTATACTCGCTCTTGCTCTCTGGCTTACGCCATCTTGATTACAACTTTGGTTTGATGTTATTGAAGAAACGCGAGTCACAAATTGCAAAATATTTCAATATTTATATATAAATAATTATTTGCAGCGAACAGTTACTTATGGCAAGAAATTAAGTTAACATTTTTAGCCTTAATTTGCATTTGAATACACAAAATAAAAAATTTTGTCATCGCCTATGAACAGCTATTTCCCGCTTGAAATGTGCCACTGGTAGGTATACAAATTATTATTTGAACTGCCTACAAATGAATGTATTTAATGTGTTCATGAATTGCAGTAGTAAAATTTACTCACTTGTAACCATAGCATAATTTGTTTAAAAATACGAGAGAGCATTGCCCCAACTGGAGAGAGGAAAAGCACAAGAGCTCTCTATTTCTGACATGAGAAAGAGTACTCTCTCAACAGAGCACCCTTTAAATTGCGACACGGCCTAGGTAAAGTTATTTTTAAAACACTGTACAAAGTTACAATATTGATTTTTAAGCAGTTTTTGAAATTATAATGAAAATGTAATTTGAAAGTCTATTTTCAGGGTATCATTACTCCCACAATTTCCATTTAAGGGACGAATTGGAAACACATTTTCGACATGGTTTTTCATATGCTGCCACCAAACAAAATTAACACACTCCGGTGAGAGTCAATTTGGGCCAAAACAACTAGGCAAATGAATCGGCCATGATCTTTCTTACATTCCTGTATTGCTTGGAGCGATTTAGGGTAAAACATGGAAAACAGAATCAAGACGACCACGGCCGGGTATCGAACGCAGGTCTTCCTAAACGCGAGTCCAATATATTATTACTGCGCCACCAAACTCGGTTTTAATTGGTTCAACATTATCTAATTATGTTGGTATTTCGGTGAAAATAAATACAAATAAGTCGTTTATTAGAATAAACCTACTGTTTTCACAATCAATTAACCAAACGAACACGTCATAGACAAACGTCTTCTCCTAGCATAGATATACAATACACATACCCGTCGTTCCACCCTTGCACCGGCCACAGTGGTGCCGCCCCCGGCCGTGGAGGCGCCCGCTCTTGTTTTGTGGTTCCACACACGACCGTGGTCCACTGATGGCTGAAGTTGGGGGATTTGCTGCTTTGATACTACAAATCTTACAATGTGGAGTCAAATATTATGTTAACAAGTAAAAGCTATTACTCATTGGTAATTCTTATATGTTTTGCTTTGAAATGACTCTTTTGAGTAATTATACTATAGCATAACAGGGGGTCTATTCACTAACTTTTAAGGTAACCTTTACTTGAGATTTACGGCCAGTCACCTTAACATTTGCCGTAAATTTTCCCGGAGCGATTCAGTAAGTATTTTGCTTACCTTAACTTGAAAGTGAGCGACCGTAAGTTAACAGATGGGGTCTAGGGTGGTGTTAACTTACTGGCTTGCCGTAACTTGTTTACAA
>PNEQ01004283.1:0-23442 GCA_003012365.1 Medauroidea extradentata
ATTCTGCTTAAAAGTTTTTTTTGTTTGTGTTTTTTAAAGTTTCACCTTCGCTACGGGCACGTGCTCACGGCCCATAACCGGAAGACTGGCAAGTACTAAAGTGTCTGTTGTGCGTGTGAACTGTAACGAGTACGACGTAAATAAACCCAAGGTTTTTCCTCGAGTTTGTGTGAACAGTTTGTCTCCTCGAAGTCCCGTAATTAATAGGAATTTCTGTTTCTAATTCACAGCCAGGGGGTAACATAATTAATCAGCCAAAGAACCATCCGCCCTGAGATAACTTGTACTTTCGACCCGTTCCCAGCCGGGCATATTGGGATGGCGCCCTCATAAAAGTAAATACCAAATTTTTAAACGCAAAACCTCAACCGCCTATTTGCAAAACATCCCTACGGCGACAGTATGTATTAGTATTCCAGAAAAACTTAATACTTTCAAATATTCTATCCCCTAACGTCTGTTAGAGGTAGTCGATGGATTGGGTCCACCCTCCAGCACAGGAATTTTTAGTTAACTTTGAACTTTAAAAAATTATAAGGTCCAATTCCCCATTCACACACACACTTGAAACTTCGCCCTTACCTGCAGCGACACTAGCGCACTCTACCAAGCAATGTCAGAAGTAAACATTGGAACAAACATGGCGGCGCCCAGCACGACAGCAGCACTACCACGTGGCGGCGAGGAGAAAAAAGATGGTGACACTAGCGACCTCTAGCGGACAACTAAGAAAACAAAGTGTGACAACAGCGCCACCTACCTGCCAACGATGGAAACATGCTAAAGATCACGAGTTGGGAAATACAAGTGACAGTTGAAATAATCATAACGTCACAAGCCAGATGACATAAAGAAACATGGCGGCTGTGTAGCAGCCAACAAGCGGGAAAAACAAGTGACAGCCGAAAAAAATTAATCAAAAAACCAAAATCCGAAACAGGGCATTTGTGATGCCATCAAACATGACAGATGTTACATCACGTGACGTCATCCAAGATGGTGGACGTGACTTTACGTGACATCATCCGGCCAAACACACAACCACAGCTTGATGTGCTAGATCCACCATTATCTCACTACTAACGTAAATCAGGGGTGTCATTTAAGCCCTCTACACAATTACACGACACGGCGCGATGTGGCGACACAACGAAGCGAAAGCCAACGACATCGCAAAGCATCACTGGCAGTGGTTTTTGCAATAAGGCGATGCGAGGCGATATAGCTTGTGGAAGAATAGTTGAAACGGCTTGCCATCTGTGTGAAGACATGTGAACCACATAGGGCAATTACAAAAATTCATTTCTTCCTAGCAATGAGAACCCACCTCGCATGTCTATTGTCATGGGTTTCCTCCCGCGACCTCACTGGTTTAAATCTGAGGGAAGTGCCAGGCCACAAATGCTGGCTTGGTGCTTCATAACCTCACAGTAGGCCATTCGAGCCATGTTCCTCCCTAACCCAAGCTGCATGCAGTAGTTAGAGCGTATAGACCACAGGCCTGGCACCCTGCTACCCCTCCCACTTCCTCCTAACTCGTACTTAGGGTGTGCACCTTCTGGGCCACCAAAGAAGAAAAAGAAATTCACTCGGAGTAGTGTACGATATTTCAGTTATGTGAGCAGGTTTAGTCGATTGGATTATATTTATTTATATTTTCCACATGATAAATATTTTGCAAAATGCTACATCGACAGTTCATTCTTTACACTGTATTTTATTTATATTTAAATATAATATCAGTTCGGCAGTTGACTGAAGGTCATAGTTGAATTTTCAAACACGGGCTACTTTCACTCGGGTTGAATTTCGAACACTACCCTCGTGAATTTTTATAAGCACCTTTATATTATATTCAAAATATGTGGTGGGATATCAGGTTATGTTACTATGAGGCAGGTAGAAACATATATGTGAAGCCAGACCAATATTCCATCCTTCGTTCCTTCTCTCTCATTATTTTTCTCTTGTTTGCAAACATAACAATAGTTATTTTTTATATTTTTCGCATTCTTGCTTCTGATTGGCTGTTTTCTTTGACGTCATCAGCAATGTCGCCCGGGCGGCAAGTTAGCCTCGTCGCTTGGTGATATGTCGCGCATCGCGAGCGATGTAACTGTGATTGGCTCGTTTGGTGTGACGTCGCGGCGCGAAGTGACGCGTTGCATAATTGTGTAGAGGGCTTAAGGGTCGTGGGCAGTGAGGGGGGGAGCTTAGTATTTCGCAGTGGCGATGCGTGACCTAATTTGAAAGGCAAGCTACTAATCATATTTGAGACTACTAGGATTAAAAAGGGAAAGAGGGGAGTTGGGGGGTGGGGGTGGCTTAAACTCGCGATATTTGAACTGAAGAGAGAAATAATAAAACCAACTAAAAAGCATATTCCATGGCAACAAGCGTGGCAGCCATTTTAGCTACTGACGGAACGAAAATCATACTGTAACAGCTTGTATGGCATCTGTGACGGTATCAGGTATCGCGTCAAAGATTCTTTATCTAGATGCGTGAAGTTAATATGACCTGATACCTGATACCTTTAAGATAAAACCAAGGAGCCAGCCAGGAGGTGGGTCAGATTGTCATGTTACTATCTACAAAATGCAGCGTTGTCAGGAGCGTCATTTAGGTGGGGGAGGGAGAGGGCAAAACCCTCCTCCTGGATTTAGAAGAATTTGTGAATAAAATTTTTTGGTGTATTTTGTTATTTACATAATACTAACGTAAGCGCATAAAATCGAAGTTTTATTATTAAAGTTTCTAATTTATACATGCTCAATTAATAAAAAAGATGCCACAAGGTCACTGTCGCGAAAAAAATCTTGCCCCTACCCCCAAGAAAAACCTGAAATGTCACCCCTGCATGGTGGGAAATCACGGCTGGTGATGTGGCCGATGTTCGAGGCCATTGACTGTAGAGTTACATCATGCACATTATTATAATCATCACTCTCATAAAGCCTTCGTTTAATATCCTGCCATCAACACTGTTGAACGATTTTTGTATTTTTACAAATAAAAGCTTTGGAATCCCTGTTGCCAATAAATCTTTAGTAATGCTAACTTTGCAAAATTGCATAATTTTCAAAGTTAGTTGTAGTATTACTTTAGACGGTTCGGAATAAAGTGAGCACTTAAAAAATGCCCAGCAAAAAATCTATTTTCAGCCATTTCGTATCTTCCCGCGCGTAACGGCAAACAATGAGAAATGTCTAGCATCTCCAGACACGGCACTTGATGTTTGCGCAATTCAGTCGGTAGTTTGATAAAAAATTACAAAATACAAGTATGTTTATTTCGGTTGATATTGTTTCAGTATCGTGTTAAAATATGAAAATACACGGAACTATTTTGCGTAATTTCGCTGCCAAACGTACAAGGTGTAAATCAACTATAGTTAACGTAAAATTATGTGCTATTACGGCCAGTGATATTTTTCAAATGCTAAATTGTTAGTGTTCACTTTATCTTGAACGACATATAAGGCTTCTTTTGGCAACTGGGTTTCCAAAATGTTTCATTGCAAAAATGCCTACAAAAAATTACAGTCAACAATCAATCTCACAAGGTTAGTTCAGATATGTTTATGAGAACTGAGCACAAGACACCATCAATGAAATTAATTCTGCAACATTACAAAAAATTGTAATAAAGAGAAATTCTAAATAAGATTACAAACATGTTGAATTAAACTAATTTCAGGTGTCAGCCTACCTTCTCTGACGAGGTCATAACTTTGCTGAAAAGTAAAAACACTACTGGAAAAAGGCTTAGCACGTAATCCACTTACACAACACTCGCATCCACGTTTCCGTTTCATTCATTTTATGTATCTTGGATTTTAGTCTCGCAATACCATTTGTATCCCTAGTTTAGACAGCGAAGCTAATAATGGTAAATTTCAACGCACAATAACCACGTTAAATAAACTATAATTTTCACCTGGCAGT
Source organism: Medauroidea extradentata (assembly GCA_003012365.1). Taxonomy (NCBI): domain Eukaryota; kingdom Metazoa; phylum Arthropoda; class Insecta; order Phasmatodea; family Phasmatidae; genus Medauroidea; species Medauroidea extradentata. Next base: position 3,948 of record PNEQ01004283.1, read on the forward strand.
TTAACCGTGCAGCGCGGGAACTTGACAGCATATTGGATTCGTGTAGTAAAACCAACTACCGGTGACCAGTGTTGCCAACTGAAGTTTATAGAAAACCGCTAATGGCACTGGAATAATCACCGGAGACCTGTCTTATTAATAGAAAAGAAAGTTTCCAATTTACTAGGATCAGTTTAAACAGTCTTCGCCTCCCTGTTTATCAACGTATAAGTTACAAAACTTGACAGTTAATATATTATCTGAAATCACAGTATCTGGTAACAAAACCACTATAGTGGCAATTCTGCTAGGTTCGGCTATATTCGGATCACTTCGGCGAGAAAGCACTGCAATCGTAGCTTCTAACACAGCGTCACGTAGCCAATCCCCTCCCGTGTTCCTTCCGACCGGCCAGCCCTCCAACCCCTTCATTCACCCGAATACTATCGCTGCAAATCTATCCTCTGGAAGCGATATTGGAAGCGCTTTTTAAACAGCTTGCTTTGGTTGTTTACGATTTCGTTTCTTCCGTTTGACAGTGTAGTAATCCGAGCGGAATTTGTAAAAGATACACCTATCTGCACGAGTCATAGTTAGCTTCTAGTTGAGACAAGGTTACAAGTAAATATTTATTATAATCAGAGAATTGTCAGGAAGCTGCCTGGGCAAGCACTGCTTGCCTTGCTTACCCTGACGAGACACCACTGGTATTTCGACAGCAGCCAATCAAAAACCTGATCCTGAGAGCAGACGGCTAGGATGACAGCAGTTCGAAGTAGTTTTTGTTCCCCTTAGTAGTGCATGCCACACATTTTCAGGTGTTAAGGATGGAGACCAGGTTCCAGATGGCAAGCACACGGGACCAGGAGCCAATGACGGTAGTTAACAACGGGCCGATCATGGATAGTTCAACTAATAGCGAGATGGGAGATAGGACAGATGCAGGTGCTACGTGTAGAAGTCGTGAACTGTACACAGAGTGAACAGGTAGGAAACCTAATAACGGGAAGGCCAGGAGAATCAGGTCAGGTTAATGAAAAAGCAGGTATAGTGGGTGTTGATGAAGGGAAGGTAACCATGAGCGACCTTGACAGAGTAGCCAAGAATGAAGGTATGCGCCTTACAAATGAATGCGAGAGTAGTGGGTTTGCTAATGGGGTTCGACACGTACACAATGAAAGGGTTTGTGAAAAGCAGGCAACTAGTTTCCATGGCAGATTTTTTTAGCAGGGTCCAGGAGTACTAGATATCTGGGATCTGTTCTCGCTGAAACGAGAAGCGAGCACGATACACGCTGAGAGTTTTCAAAGCCTGAACACGAACTCTGTAAAGCGAGGGTGGTTTATCAATAGGATCGCTAATCATCAAATGACAGATATATCGAAGTTAGACTCTGAGAGACATGTTTCTATGTGGGAGGAGCGTTCGTTTTCAGACAGCAGAGAACAGCTAGTATTGTTCACATCAGTAGGACGTCAGAGGCGCGCTTAAAATTGTGGTTAAAAGTATGTTTGCCGCCAAAGAGCACGAAATATGCGGGGGTAGAGAACAGGTAAGACTACAGATAAGCATGTGCATTGTAGGAACTTGCAAGGCGAATGATACACCACAAGCTGACGGGAAAGTTAGTGTAGCAGAGGACTCCAGAGGAAAAGATATTAGAGACGTATCTTTGCGTGGAGAAAATGTAAGAATTGTGCTACAAGGGCGCAGAGACGAGATATTGTCTAGGCGACAGGCAATCTTACCGCGGGAGACAGTCGGGTGCCAGGTAGCTGTGGCTGGGCGAGGCCCAGGTATTGTGACCATGAAGCGTGCAACTGCGCGGCACAAACACGACTTGCAGCAGCATGAGTTTTTTACATCGAAACGGCTTAGGACACAAGAGTATGTTGTGTCCAGGAAGGACGATTTTGCACGGCACCAGTAACGACGCGTGGCGACAGGATTTCTGTCAGCCGAGACAGCTTAAGGCGACAAGAAGTTTACAACCAGTCGTAAACAAGGAAAGGGTAGTGTTCAGATGCCGCCCGCGTCGAGTAAAGGCAATTGTTTGGTTGCCCGGGGATATCCGACAGAGGCCTGGAATTCAAAGGGCTCGGGAAAGTGCAATGTACCTGATGGTAGAAAGGTCGTCGACCGGCTCTGGTTCCAAACAAATAACTTGCTTGCCTCCTGGAGACCAGGTAGACAAAAAAAAACTGAGTGTAGCAGGCACGAAAAGTGTCGGAATAAAGAAAGCGCAACTTGAGTGCAGCGAAATTGGGTAGACATTGTAATCTAATTGTAAACTTTAGAGGGTATTTAATGTGAACAAGACTTGGGAATATTAGAATTAAAATTAGAGACGAATACGACTGTGGCGAAAACCAAAAGACTTCTCCTTACAGTTTCGTCCTTCGATTTGAGGGTTATGTAAGATGCTAAAAATCGTTGTATGGTTATAATTCAAGTTTCTTTATGTTTAATATAAAAATTTTGTATTCAATCAATTTGATCTTGTAATTGTAATTTATGTATTTTTATGTATTTGTCATTGGAAAAAAAACTGAACATAATAAATGCAGCGTGGGAGACCGTGACCAGGGCAGCCATTGTTTGCGAGGTGGCCTGTGATTGGCCAAGGAAGTGGCGGGGGTTGCCGGCCGGTGCGGCCATAGGTAAGCGCTGGAGAGGGAAAGTCGGTAGGAAGCCACGGAGGCGACCTGACCACGTGTCGCAAGTACACAGCACAGAGGAGTGCTTCTTCGCCTGACCAGCTGAGCCCGAGAAACGGGGGGTTGGTCCGGCAACTGTGCGTCTTGAGTCACGACGTTATTTTAATAATCTTTGATAAATTGCAAAAGCTGTAGTCTCTGGGAAGAAAGGGCGCATCATTTGAGATGAAGCGGGCGACATAGCACACACTGCGAGCCGCCTCTCACGCGAACCAAAATCATTTGCTGTATTTTATTTATGAACATTAAGTTTTATCTTTCAATTTGAGTTTGACTTGTGAAGTTACGAAACAAAAAGCAAAATGTACCAATCAGCAGATAACACATTTCATGCCACTTTTTACAGTCATGGCAACATTTAAAGTTCGTTCACACATTGATGCTTTGTCTGTCATCTGTCAGGAATCTGGAAGATGATAAAAAACCACGTTCTATATCAGCACTGCCATGGGACGAGGTCAATGCAGCCTTCACTACAATCGCCACAGTTGGGTATTTGAGTCACCCATGTTGTTCTTCGATTTAAAAGAAAGGTTCCAGAAGTCGTCAATGCGTTCATCTGAGCCATCATTTTTCTCAAGCTGGAGCAATTTCCACTCATCTTGCAGTGTATCCCTATTTATTTCCAAACGAAGAGCTTTAGCAAGAGAAACAATATTTATGCAACCGTTTTCCGAAGTTCTCAAAATTGGTTGAATACGTCGACAATATTCAAGAATTGACCCAGACAGCAATGCAGATTTGGATAAGATGTGCTTGCAAGCTTTAATAAAAAATTTCTGCGCACAACTACGAAACTGCAATTTTTCTCTTTCACCTAACTTTGATAGTTCTGTTGCAACTTCATCCCCACACAAAATATTTTGAGTAGGAAGGTTTTCTGGCGTGTAAATATTTGAATCTAGTTCCCTAATATTTTGAAGTTTACACACTCTTCCCATCAGCACTTTCACTAACAGAGTTTATCATGCAACTAATGTACTAGAGGCTATTCTTTCTGAAGGAAAGATTTCATAGAACTAAAAATTTGAGCACTTGAGCAAACAAAAAGAATTTGTGCTTTCATTGTACCGTATTTGTCGGCATATAGGACGACCCCGCATATAAGACGAGTCATGGTTTTGAAGGTACAAAATCTTGAAAAAAAGTAAATTACTAATTTTGAAATTCCTGACAGAAAAATATTTTTTTCCTTTGCAAGAAACATTAAAAATTTAGTTAAAATATTTTCAGTGAATTTATTATCGGCATATAAACATCATAGTAAGACACATAAATGAATAACGTTGGCTACTACTGCCCTCCGCGCGCCCAAGAGCCAAGGAAATGCACGGCGGCGGCCGGCGATATCTCCATTTGCCGGCAGGTGTGCGCGACTTGGCAACGTCGAACTGAGGCACGCCGCGCACTACATTGCAACGCCAGGCAACAACAGCTGCTTGCAAGGTCATCGCATTCCTGTGCGCTGCTGTTGTCCTCCAGCCTAGCGCTAGACAGACACATGAATGTGTGGTACGGTACCTAGATCCTCGTTTTTTCCGCCCGAGAGTCTTGTGCTTGCGAGACAAAGGATGAAAGCATGCGGACCTAGATCCTCGTTTTCTCCGCCCGAGAGTTGTAGGCTGGCGAGACAAAGTATCTCGGCACGCGCTCGCATCGATCGCCGCTTCGCTGCGAGGAAGTGTCCTTTATTACGAATGACGCTCATCAAAATTTTGTATCGTAAATTTTATTGAAATAAACGGGGCACTCGTTTGCATTTGTGACGAAAAACGTAATTCCTTGAAACATCATACTACTCCACAGCTTAGCTTTCAAACAATTTTTGGCTACCAAAAATTTTTGCACCCTCATATACGAAGAAAAGCAATTTTTGAGGGCCAAAAATATGTAAAAATTGTCGTCTTATGTGCCGGCAAATACGGTATGGTTCTTAAGATTGTGTATCCTCTTGTAACCCCTGGTCTTAATCAAAGTACTTTTCTTTTTGGGAATAAATGACAACAAGTACTTTAGGAGAGCTTCCCATTGTTCAATCAGTCTTCTTGCTGCTACAAGATGCAACATGTTTTATGAAGCTGTGAGTTTGAGTTTTGAATTCCTCTTGAACCATTCTGAAATCTTCTCGTCTTACAGGCCAGCCATTAAAAACTTTGTGAACAGCATATGCCAAGTCCGACACATCCTCTCCTAATTCTTGCAAGCTGGCCAAAAAAGCATTGTGCACAGTATGAATATTACATGTACCAATTTTTACAAGTAGTTTTCTTGTATAAGCAATATATCTTCGCAGATAAGATGCTTCACCTTCTTATTGACGTTAAGACCATCACTTCCAAGCATCGAAAGCTTACATTTTGGCAAACAAGCATCATCAATTGCAACATTAATTTTTTTTTCACAAGTTCTGTTGAAGTTGTATTACTGATAAAAATTGTCTGCAAGTGATGAGAGGAAATCTGCTGTTTTTTCCCAGACCAATATTTTACACCAATCTGTAGATCTTTGCAGTCTGCATTCCATTTTGTGTACCTCTGCTGCTGAATGCTGACTGATAGCTTGAAAACCTTTGGAAACTATACTTATACTGGAACAACAAAGAGTAAAAAATAGTTCCCTTTCGTTGTTTTGTTTACTACATTCCTTTACTATGTATCCATTATCACCTTTTTTGTCCAACCAGACATTTTTGAAACTGCAATGTCCCATGTTTCAATAAACGGTGAAAACAGAATAAACTAATTAGGTCCAAAAGTATTACATCTCAACTAAGTTGTCTTTCCCAGTTTAAACACAACAAAAATGAAGACATAAATTGCCTATAAAATGATTGAACAACTACTTAACATAAAAATATCCTTTAGAAATATGGCCTAAATGAAAGTGACACTCGTTTTCCATGCACAAACTTCTGGATTCAATACGTTGTTTTACACTTCAATTCACGCATAGGCCGACTTTTTGCACTCAATGATACTGTCACAACAAAAAACAAATCCACAATGATGACGAGAGACGCACACGACTCCGACTGCACACTTTCTCACGTTCATACATTGGTAAACTTCAACACTGATCATAAACACAATATTAGCATCACGCGTTGGCGGGAGGGGTAGGCAGCAAGTCTTATTTCCCTAAAGTGAACGGTCTATCCACCTGTTTTGACGTCACAATGTACACAAATTTAAGCAAATTTGGTAAAATTTCTGAACGCAAAATCGCATTAAAATTTTAATCAGAAATGGCTGCCATCATCACGTGCAGAGAATCAAAATTGTACTTTATGAACTTTCAAAATATAATGTACCAAGTGAACAGTTGATCAACCAGAAGCGACTTTATGTTTTTTCAAAAACTCCCAGGGCTGGCTTCGTTTAGTTCACCATGGCCCCGTGGCGCTTACATGCTGCAGTTCAGCACGTCCTAGTGGCAGCTGGTGGTGCTAGCAGTAGCGTACCGTATTGACCCGAAAAGAGGCCGAGGATTTTTTCCCAAAAAGCGAAGCTTAAAATGATACCTCGGCCTACAATCCAGCATCAATAAAAATAAGGCTAAAATTTCATACTTTACGTTTATGTTTACGATTTACCTGTAGTTTATAAATGTGCTGCAACACACCGTTACGTGCGTATATACTTATTAACCATGTGATAAATTTGATGACGGCAACTCATTATTACGCTTCATAAACATCGCATTGTAACTAACCGTAAACAATAACAAACGCGAGCCCGCGAGCGTAATATTGAGAACATAGTGTTACCAACATGTAACAGGAGCGAAAAGTTGACCTGCGCAAATCAGCATTTCTCATTTTAACGAAAAACTTGTTTTTGAAACAAAAAATAAATAATCTTATTGAAGTGCGTAGTAAATTTGTGAGAGTAAAAGATTACCTACTACTAATAAATTTACGTAAGTTAGATATTCCGGTGTGAAGTTATAGTACCGGTAATCTATAGTTTGACACAACTAGCTACCATTTTCACAGTTCATTTTGTGAGTTTGGTAGGCCTGTAAATTTGTTGCAAGAGGCGAGCATCTAACTCATTTTTCCGTTATTGTCTTGTGTTGTTTTTAGGAGGTCAATATTTTTTTCTGACGGTATCGTATATTCGTAGTGTGAAAAATGAGCGATCACGTAGAAAAACGTGGTACATCTTCTGGATGGACTCCAAAACATGAGCGTAATTCGTACGACGCAAACTTCAAGCTCCGCGTTATTAAAATGGCAGAAGATTCTAACAACAGTGCAGCTGCTCGTGCATTCAATATTTCAGAAAAGAATGTTCGGCACTGGCGTAAACAAAAAAATGAACTGAAAAATGCAGCAACCACCCGCAAGTCATTTGGTGGTCCTAAAGTGGGACGTTTTGATGAAGTTGAGAAACTTTTAATAAATTTTGTGCCGATGGTCTGCCAGTATCAAAAGAGGTGATGCGTTTCAAAGCTTTTGAAATAGCAACATCTCTTAACATACCACGAGGTGACTTCTCTGCCAACACAGGATGGTGTGTGCAGATGATGAAACGTGCAGGCTTCTCTTTGCGGCGACGTACGACTTTAGCACAAAGACTTCCAGCATTTTATAGTGAAAAACTGGAAGTTCTAAAGATATGTTATATCTTTGCGAAAGAAGTATTCGTATCTGTTGGGCCAAATGGGCAATGCAGACCAAACCCCGGTTTATTTTGATATGCCCTCAAATGTGACTGTGAACGAGAAGGGCGCCCGGTCTGTGTTGATCAAAAGCACTGGGAATGAAAAGGCCAGAATCACAGTGATGTTGGCAGTGTTAGCTGATGGACGTAAGTTGCCACCCTATGTTGTGCTGCGAAGGAAAACAATGCCAAAGGAAAAACTTCCCCCAGGGATAGCTTATAGATGCCAGGAAAAAGGTTGGATGACCCAGGATTTAGTTATCGATTGGCAAAAGACAGTCTGGAATCGTCGTCCAGGAGCATTATTGAAAATGAAAGGAATGCTCGTCTTGGATGCATTTCGAGGTCATTTGACACCACAAGTCAAAAAAGAAGTTGAGGCCATGAACACTGACTTAGTGATTATTCCAGGTGGAATGACGTCACAGTTACAAGTCCTTGATGTTGTTGTAAACAAGCCCTTTAAGGACCACTTGCGGAAGAAATACAACGAGTGGATGCTTTCTGGCAACCATCAGTTCACTCCAAGTGGCAAGTTGAAAAAGCTATCCGTAGCAGGTCTTGGACAGTGGATAATGGCCGCTTGGAAGGCAATCAGCCCAGAGAGCATCGTAAATGGATTCAAGAAGTGCTGCATTTCAAATGCGATGGACGGCAGCGAGGACGACATCCTATGGAACAACAACAGTGTTGAGCAGGGTCCTAGCACCAGCCAAGATGTTGAGGACAGTGTTTCTGATGAAGATGAAGCTGCAGATGAAAGTGCTGGAGTGGAGATTGGGATGATTGAATGAATGTTGTTTGTGACAAAAATTCATTTTGAATGTAAATTGTACCTAAGGGAATTGAAGCATAATGTCCGACAAGTTACCATTGGTATGTACAGCTTTATAAATAACTTTTTCACAGTTATGACGTGTGTAAGATTATAACCATTATAGGTCTACAGCAGTAAATATGGTCACATTTGTTTACAAAATGTTTTCATGTGTCTACTTTTTTTTTTACCAAAAATGTGTCAGTTGAAATGTGGGAATTGCAATATTTTTCAAAAGAAAACTTTTTTCCCTGGGCATGAGTCTGAAAATGTTGGGGTCGGTCTGCAATCGAGATCGGCCTCTTTTCGGGTAAATACGGTATATGCATGGTGCAGATTGCTGCTGATGGTGGAAAATGTGAGGCCATCACATGGGAAAAATACGGTATTTTTACAGTCAGAAAACACTTAATAATGTTTCCATATGTACTAATTAGTGACAATAGTGACTAATTCTCTCAAACAGTGAGAAAATAGTGACTCAAAGTGATAAAAGTGACCGCCTAACAACCCTGGTATACATCGAAAATTTGTTGGAAAACAATTCTCTAAGGATAAGGACATATTTTCGGATAAGGTAGGTATACTAAATAAAAATTTATTTTAAAGATACGATGAGTAGGGTAAAGACGCCTTATTTGGTGATATACCTAAGTTGGTGATACAAATAATTTTTTCTCGCACCATCTTACATGACCTAGAAAAATTTTCAAATCGGGTTGAGAGAAAATACAGGCTGTCCAATTTCTTAATATCCAAGTGGCGAATCCATGATATTTACGTTCTAAGTTGTGCACAACAGTAAAATAAGGGTGTGTTGAACTTTGTTGAAATTTGTGAGAGTGCACGCAAATAACGTAATATAATTTGTGTGAACTGTGTGTTTGTAGAAAGTCATATCTACAAATTACATTATGCTTTTAAAATACTGTAGAATTTGTCAGCATTGGCGGTTATAATTTATTTTGGAATACGTAGCTTTCTTTATAAACCCTTGCAAAATTAGTAAAAATAAATAACCTTTTTGTACTAGGTTTTGAAGGAACATAGTTTTTCCTAATTTTTGCCATTTTAATATGGTAACACACATTGTCAAAATGAAGACTTTTGGAATGTTTCCAAGTAGACTTGTATCTATTTTTTTATTGTAATGTAATGAAAGACATAAAAATTAATGCTCTATTAATTTTTTCATAATTAGTCACCTGCAAGTTAGTTAAAATGGTATAAATCCATTACCATAAATTATGTTTTTTGTAGGGCATATTTGACGTAATAAATCTGGGAAAAAAAAAAAAAATTCCCTTTAAATAAGATGTCACCCACCAAATTAGGGCCTATATAACCAAATTAGGTAGCTATGTAACGGTTTTACATAATTCATCTTCCTCTCACGTAACAGTGAATTTCTTTTGCAGTCGTATTTTGGCAATGCAAAGATCACATTTGACCATTTAGATTACGAATACAGTAGAACCCCTATTTTACGAGGCCTCACGGTGCCCGAGAACGACCTCGTAAAGTCGCTGACCTCATAAAATCGTATCCGAGCAATTTTGACCCTCCAAAACCCCAAAAATTGCATCGAAATAGCAGTTTTATTGTTAGTCAGCTGTATCATCTTTTATCATAAAAATAACACATTTCTAAAATGAATATACAGCTTCCGAAACAGGTACACCCTAGAGGGGGTGTGCGAACACCCATTCCCCCCGCCCACAAAAGCAAATACAGCCCCGAGTCGCCTTGATGGGTATTTTTGCGGAAGCTTCTTAGAGGAAAATCAGACATGTAATAATAAAAGATTTGAGTTGAACCTTGTTAATTCGAAATGCTATATACTAAATCGAAGCCATCATTCGGTCCCAAACGTAAGGATAGAATTTTGCATGCTTTGAAGTTTGGTTAGTTCTAAATTCCCCGAGTTATGTAATTTGAACTAGGAGTAGCTTACTCTATCTCCGATATATATATTTCTCCGGCCAGTGACTTGTAACTACTGTGTTTATTCTGATGCGTGTGGATAAAACTACACCCAGTGGTGTCTCGCCTGACGTCTGTGATCCCTCTGAGCTCCGCTTCGATGTGTTCGGCCGGCTTCGGCCGCCCTCGGCTCCACTCGTGTCCTCCCTACCCTTGCCCTCCCCCTCCTTCTGTCCCGCAGCCTTGTCGGCCATTCTCGGCGACGAGTGAGTTAGTCTGGTTCCGGCCTCTCCCGCGGGCAGTTGTGACAGTCCGCGATCTCTTAGGCACGTCCATTATGCACGTTTGGTAAGTTTTCAGTTTTCTTAAGTACCCGGTCTTGTCTATTTGCTTCAGTTGTCACTTCAAGTTAGTTATGTCTTAGTCGCAAAGGTTTCCAGACGTGCTTTCGGGGCCGCGGGCTGGCTACAGTTGGGGACCGTTTAACCATTTTTTCAAGTGCTAGATGTGTTTGTTCTTCTGCATCCACAATACTGTAGTATTGTGTTACCACATTTGGTCTCTGTAACTCTGTATTGTATTGGAGAAGGTAAAAGGGGCATTGTCGCCGAAGCGTGATTTGTGAACTGGTAGTGTTTAGGATCAACTTGTGTATACAGAGTTCTTAATTATAAATTGATTGAAATTTACCTCTGACTCTTTTCAGTGTAGTAACTGTAGTTCCTCGTCCCAGTGTCAAGCTGTAAGCAAGTTCTCAAGTGACGACTGTTAGGTAAAGGATCGCGCCCGGGCGCACGATTACGCCCGGCACGGAGTATACACGGCCTGGTGTTTCCCGTGGGCCGTGACTGAAGGGCTCAAATTAGAAGCATATATGTACTTAAAATATACACAAAGTTAAGCTTATTATTCGTCAATATGTTGCGAAAAGTGGCCCATAAAATTTCAGAATCATAAATATTGCAAGTAACGTGTGCAGCACGTCAAATGTTGGCTACGAGTCAGCGGAGATATGGCAACAGTGTGCGTGCCAAGTGGTCCGCTAGCCCTGATTACGCAACTCAGCACGGCATGGAGTTACTCCTTACCGTATTTACTCGTGTACAGTCCCCCCTTTTTTGCCCAAAATTTATGTTAAAAATTAGGAGGGGGGGCTATACACGGGACAAACTAGGTACCATCACTGCCAAAAAAAATGTGTAAGCACTCAAATTACCGACATATTTGTTTTATATGCCGATTATTACTGTGAACTTTCACAAAAATGCAAACAATAATAGTAAGCCGTAATAGAATGCTTACATCAACTAATTAATGTCTCGGTAGTCGGTACCGATAGTAACAGCGTGCCAACGGTGTTTGTAAACAATGGAAGGTTCAAGGTTAAAGATTCTAATTTAAGGAACATGGCAGTGCTTCGACTATTAAAAAAAAAAAAAAACAGTGCTTTACCGGCCATCAAACTTATGCGCACACTTTTGCAGTCGACATCAAAATGTCTCGCGGCACTTTTTTTTAAATGCTCTTGAGCATATTTCACCACTTTTAACTTAAATTCAGCAGTGAAACTGAACCGTTTTTTCCCCATTATGAAACGACGTAACTAAATAAACTGACAAGAAAACAATAATTCCGCGACTACTGCTAGCAGTTACCGATAACAATGGCCTCTACGTGTGTGTACCTCACAGCAGAGCTTGCACAACTGAAGAATGTGGCAACGCAGCATCACGTGCATGGCCAGCCACCCACCCCTCCCGCCTGTACACACACCAGCCCGTCCGGGCCTCATCCTCCCGCATGCTCCTAGCCATCTGCCCGGGCTCACGCTCAACTACTGATAAATTTGTCCGCTGCTACGCTCTGCGGCCAAGCCAAACAAAACAAGATGTGACCAGCTGTTGCTGCGTGTTTGTATTACTTGCGTTAAAATTGTTTTTTTTTTTAAAGGCGTGGGAGGGTTATACATGAAATATTAATTTTTCTCTAATTTACAACTTCGTAATTGAGGGGAAAGGGAAGGGGGCTATACACGCAACACATTGCAAGGCCGTGATTATTTATGTACGCATAAATATTTATACTTTACACAGTGTGTGTATTACACTACAATGATATGAGAACAGCTGTATCAGGGTTTCAAATTAATGTAGCACACTTTCACGTAAATAATTACTTCGTCCCTCCAGACAAAACTCTATAACAACTTTTTACACACGTACCATGTTACGTCGCTCGCCAGTCAAAAGTGTTGTAGTACACGGGCGGTGGCAGAGAATGTGTGTGGGTGTGTACATGTCTGTAGGCAAGCTGCCGGCCAGAGTGGGTGGCTGGTATCGATCCGTGCGTACTGCGCAGGGCGCAACACACTTTGGAGTGGGGAGGGGAGAAAGTCTGCCAGCCACCCCTCCTACACCAGTCACTTAGCCATGTGACAAGAGGCGCCTGGGAGGCGGAGTACAGTTAGTTATCACAGACAGCACGGAACTGTAGGAGGCAGACACTGCCACACCACATTTTCTTACGTCGCGTCATACAGCCCGTGCCTGTCACCAGTATTTATGGCTCGAGATAGCAGTGTAATAGACTTATGATATCTTTATTCTATTCAATGAAATATGTATATTTTTAAATTCTATATAAATGGGTACACACTGAAATCAAAGAGCAGTAATATCACAAAACGTATCCAAAAGCCGACACACCACGTGCACACAATACCCGAACAAACAATGACCCGCGACAGTCAGCATCCGAACCGGATGTTCATGCGGCGCGTTGCCAACTCGCTGTCTGGCATCGTAACTTGCAATTTGCGCAGTCGGGAACTTATTATAATGTGTGTTTGCATTGATAAACAACAAATTTCATTCCGTAATCGAGGAAAAGGGTTTTCCTTGGACTTTGGGTGGTATTATAGCAGCGGTTAATACAGTGCGGAGGAATAGGGAGGGAGTTTTAAGCTCCTGTCTTTGTTCTACACTCGTCACGCTGGAGCTCGTTTCAAAGTTACACTACTGCCACAGTTTTTGACCATTTTTTTTTTTGTTTTTGTTTTTCATCTTGCAACATTTCTGTTACAAAGAGCAACACTACAAATTATGTTCTTATCATTGTGGACCCGTAAACGTATTTTTAAAGTGAGTTTTATTGCGATTTCACACATTTTTTTTGGAGATTTTATAATTTTTTTTCAATAAATCTTATAATTTTTGACGGTTCCTCAAAATGGCCTCGTAAAATCAGGACTCTACTGTATTCAGAAAATGTCTCCAAATTACGCAACTTTACCCTACAATAACATAATCATAAAGTAAGGACTAGCTATGTTGCACCTGCAAGGAGCAGTTGAATTTGTGTCGTTTTGAGAATAAAAAGCGAGCCAATGCTATGTATGCTTAAAGTTTATAATGTTATACTATGTTATCTGTTCTTCATCAAAGAACACTAAAACCACATTATTTTAAAAGTCTAATCATCCCATTAATGTATAAACTAACCCCACACTTATTAAAATGCAGAAACACAAAAGCTTACACTTACGCTATTTGTTTACAAGTTTACATTTGTAGTATAAAGTTACGTGAGGGCCTGCACGAATTGTGGAGTGGAAAAGCTTAAGGAACTAAGTGCCAAAAATACGTTTTCATGTAAAAGGCAAAAAACAGCGCTCAAATAGCCTGTGGACATATGGGGACGGCGATCTTTTAAGTCCTCACAAAATCTGTCAGGAAAATTATTGAGACTTCATGTTCAGTATTATATTGGCATTGACCCTAATTCATTATGATGTAAGAAATTCAATTTGGACTTTATTGGCACTTAGCTCCTTTAGCATTTCCACTCCACAATTAGGCCTATACTTAGAATGAGTTGTGTGTGTCCAATCTGGTATAACTTTCTCTTTACCTAAAACATAGGCATCATATTTTGATCATACAGCATAAATTTATAGCTTCTCTTTGAATTTTAGGAGCTTGCATAAAATGAATGAATACGTAACCAATTAGACCTAAGTATTAAATTGGCAGTAAAAGAAAATTAATTAGTTAGGCGACATTGAACCTTCTTATTATGATATATGCTATGCCTGGATTCACCTACTGCACCAATACTTCACTTTTTGTATAAGTATTTTTTTTGTGACTTGGTAGTTAGGTCTTATAAATGTTGTGTTGGTTTCAAGAGAATAACATAAAAAATTACACTTATAGCATGACTAACGTATTTTGTAAAAAAAATACAGTTCCATCATTAAATTTCAAATTAAGTAAAATGGTATGTTACATTAATTTTAAAGCACAATATTAGCTATACAGCCCTAAACACGAGTAGTAGGTTGGCACGGTCTCTGGTGGACAATGGAGGAAGCAGGAGCCTGAGAAGCTCAGTTAGTTCTGCCAAGCACATATAGGAGTGCCAGTTGTTGAAACCCAGACGATGGTGGCGTTCCCACTGGCGAAGAACTGTATCCTAGGCTGATGTACCTTTTTAGCATTATAATTGTTCAATGATCTTACTAGGCAGGTAGAACGAAGAACACATTTCTTCCATCAGACACAATCCTATATTTGTCCTAAAACCGTTTGGCTTAAAGTTATTTGTACTAAAGTAATTTGTCCTAATTTTGTTTGTCGTAAAATTACTTTGCAGTTTTTAAATTCATTCATTCTAAAGTTGCTTGTCCTAAAAGTGTTTGTCCTACGATTAGGATAAACAATTTTAGGATAAACTACGTGTACCCGTTCATTACATAGTCATAGTAACAAGAATTAAGAATGAGAACCCAAGATTGAGGTTATAAACACCATCAGTGCTGGTTTAGTTCTTTAAAGAACCAACTGAACCAAGGAACCTATCGTCCCATCTCCAATACAGATATTAATATTCAGTTAAATGGATACTTGGGTATGTTTCTGTCAAAAGTTAACAATCCAGTACTTGAAGACATTTACACTGTAATAGGTTTGCACATTGTGAAAGTGTATTACTTCACTTAGGCCATGTCTCAATGCTCTCTCGCACTCTCTCTCTCGCGAACACGTCAGAGAGAGTGCTCTCTGGTCGTCTCAATTCGTTGGCAAGAGTGCGAAAGAGCGAGAGTACAGCGAGAGAATGAAACTGTTCACTCGCTGCACTCTCTCGTTCTCTCTGGCACACGCCATCTTGATTACAGCTATGGTTTGAGGTTATTGAAGAAATGTGTATCACGTATTGCTAATATTTCAATATTTATAACATGAATAATTATTTACAATGACCCCAATAATTATGGCAAGAAGTTGTGTAAACATATTCTGCCCTAATATACGTTTAAATTCACAAAACACAAAATTATGGCATCGCCTATAAACAGTTATTCGCTGCTTGAAATACGACGCTGGTAAGTTAAAAATTATTATTTGAATTGCCTACAAATATATTTTGTGTGTTCATAAATTTTATTAATAAAATTTACGCACTTGTTACCTTTCGTCGTTTGTTTACAAACTCGAGAGTATATCGTCCCAATTGGAGAGAGCGAGGGTCCAGAGAGCTCTCTCTCGTGGTAATGCGAAAGAGTACTCTCTCTAGAGAGTACTCTTTAAACTGAGACACGGCCTTAGGTAATGTGTTCGACAGAGCAGGACAAACCTAATGTGTAGTTAGCCTGCATAATTCTACCATTGCACGTCTCTTAGTCAGCCCTCAGAGCAGTGTCCTTTCTCTGAGTCATGGCAGCAAGGAATGAACACAGCTAGAGATGTGCGAGACACTGGAGGTACAACAGAGATCTAGCTCTCCGACATCGACATAGCTCAACACATCAGAAATTAAACATTTACTTCCAGGATTACAGATACACTCTGCAGTACAAAGCTGCAATGTCAGAACTGTCTTATGTCCAGAGATCTCTTTCAAGTAATTTCTACTATCTACAAGTACTGCATGTAGAAAATAAAAACAACAGTAATTATCCTTAACAGTGGTTGTCTTCTACCGAAACACCATTACGTTCAACCAAAGTCGGAAAAATAAACATACATCAGGAACAGTTTCTGTATATTTTCTTGTAGACTAAGCAAAAAAATTACATCTAACAAATATAATTTTATATTTTTACTATTTACCATAGTTTTGATAACTACATATCAAAAAACATTAACTAGCACCTATAACACAATAGTACCAAAACAAAATTTTATGAGCAATATACATAAATTGCAACAGTAACATTTCGGAACTCTCAGCCATATCAGGGATGCCAACGTCAACAACACAAAAGTTGATATTCCAATCAACAATCAGTAAGTCATTTATACGTAGAAGAAATGTAGCTGCCTTTGCTTGATGATCCATATATCTGTGATCAGGAAAACTTCCCGTGCAACCACATTCACAATTGTGGTCTGCATTTCTATAAAACTTCATCTGAAAATATAATCTTTTTTTAAATATGACACAGTCAAACTAATAAAACAATGAAGAGTAAACACATGTCAGATGTAACATCTGATAGTTTGTGGAGTCTAAGACTTTTAGCCCTTTCTGAAACTGTACGACTATAAAAGCAATTTTACTCCTTTACCAAACACACAAAAACTACTATGGATTCTTAAATTCTACTACAATACTAACTCAGGGCAGGTTTAACATCCACAGTATGAATATTTTATCTGCCAGTTCCAAATGAATGACGTGACTACAACTCCATCAGATTACTAGTACTAAATAATTTTTTCCTATATGTAACTTGATTACTAAACAGCATCAAGACAGAAACTGTGCTTAAAAGACAAAACATCAAGTCAGTCATGGAAGTATACTAGACTTAGAAGACTGCAGATTACGAACGTACGGTTTGATCAGTACTTGCAACCATCACATTACACAAGATTTATACACCTTCACACACAATTATACACTTGCAGTACTTTATACAAAATAACTGTACAACACACTTTGTACAGCAGTACAAAGCATCTTTTCCTACACAGCAATTCTTACTAACTTATTAACTCGAATGACGTCTGACCAAAGTTCCAAATTTTTTTTTGAACAAGAACACAAAAAAAAAATTTATGTACAAAACATGTACTCTTCAGTGAAGAGTCTCGTCGTGCAATGTGCGTTTGTACGAAGCTAGAGTCAGGGCTGGAGCATGGAGTCGTGACAAACGTTCTAGTTGGACCGTCCACGGCTACGACGGCAATAGAAAAGGAGATACGGGGTGAGGGCAGACACTTTGGAAGGCTTCGGAGCCAGCACATCCTCAAACTCCTTGCGAGTCAGCATCCGCACCGTCTCGTCGTCACACTCGAGCCACACTGCCTCTGAGGTGGCAGCATCCCCGTTGGCTCTGTGAGAACCATAGGGATACGTGTGGTGGGTGGTAGAGTCAGCCTCAACCAGCTTCACCCCACAGCAGTCCATCGAGCGGCACGCCAGCCTGCATGACACCACAAGCACAGCAGCTATACTCTGTCATTGTATATTCACAAAACACTGGTATTGCCAATCACAACATAATCTAAAACTCTACCACTATGGTGTCCATGTAAGTGCATATAAACAATAACTACCATTGTAACATTAAAATTGTCAATATGTCAAAACTGCAATATTGGTAAGTGGTAAACAGAGTAATGTCATTAGAATACTGTTAGACCAGGAAATGAATATATTTTGCCAGACAATATTAGTAGCCATTATAAATTGTAGCAGTTGTGAAGCCCAAATGTAGACACACAATCACCACACCTCCTCTTTGAACATTTAACCATAACTTACTTGAAATATATGTTTTCAAAGTTTAATTGTTTCTACTACTGAATATGTTTCTTGAAAAACTACCAGTTTTAAGACATATTTTACAATGCTGAGGTTGGGAGGATGGACGGTACCTACCTCATTCTAAAAGCAAAATGTAAGTCATGTGAATGTTCTATTTGTAATGTAAATAAACCTACCGGGTAGCAGCAGTACGAAGAATAAATTCTAGGTTTTACGATTTTCAGTAGTTTCTGGTTCTATAACAGTGTGTGGACAAATCACAACAGTGCATAATGAATGAGATTAATTATATTAAAACTCCTCAGTCAATGCAAAACACGAGCCCGGAACCACAACTCTAAACTCTAAACGTAAGCAGAGTAGTTAAGAGTATATTTGCATGTTTTAGATGATCTAGCTAAGATAATTCAGACACAGTTTGCACCGTAACCATACACACTAAATATGATTTTCAAGGTAATCAAGGAATACATCACACAAAGAACCACACAATTATTAAGAGGTACAATTTTAATTTTCAGGTGCAGTCAGCAAGTGTGTGATGGCTCGATAAACAAAGGCAGGGTGATGTGATCATAAGGACATGAAGAAGACGAAACAGTACCGGCTGCAGTAAGAGAAGACATTAATATTTTACAAAGCGGATATATTATATAGCAGAGTCAGTTACAAGCTACGAACAGTCACGCCGGCTTCTTCATGATCCAGCAAGCCTAAAAGTAAACAGGTCAACCGACACCAAAAGGAAAATTGGTCACATTCTAGATAAAAAGGTTCAACACAACCAGCAAGTAAACAATAGACACTATAAGTAGAATCACACGAAGTGAAGTACACACAGTATTTTGTAGTAGGTTGGAACGCTGGGTGTATTCATGTGAAGTACACACAGTATTGTAGTAGGCTGGAACACTGGGTGTATGTATGTGAAGTACACACAGTATTGTAGTAGGTTGGAACGCTGGGTGTATTCATGTGAAGTACACACAGTATTGTAGTAGGTTGGAACGCTGGGTGTATTCATGTTAAGTACACACAGTATTGTAGTAGGTTGGATCACTGGGTGTATTCATGTGAAGTACACACAGTATTGTAGTAGGTTGGAACACTAGGTGTATTAATGTGAAGTACACACAGTATTGTAGTAGGTTGGAACACTAGGTGTATGTATGTGAAGTACACACAATATTGTAGTAGGTTGGAACACTGGGTGTATTCATGTGAAGTACACACAGTATTGTAGTAGATTGGATCACTGGGTGTATTCATGTGAAGTACACACAGTATTGTAGTAGGTTGGAACACTAGGTGTATTCATGTGAAGTACACACAGTATTGTAGTAGGTTGGAACACTGGGTGTATTCATGTGAAGTACACACAGTATTGTAGTAGGTTGGAACACTGGGTGTATTCATGTGAAGTACACACAGTATTGTAGTAGGTTGGATCACTGGGTGTATTCATGTGAAGTACACACAATATTGTAGTAGGTTGGAACGCTGGGTGTATTCATGTGAAGTACACACAGTATTGTAGTAGGTTGGAACACTAGGTGTATGTATGTGAAGTACACACAGTATTGTAGTAGGTTGGAACACTAGGTGTATGTATGTGAAGTACA
>PNEQ01004284.1:0-18684 GCA_003012365.1 Medauroidea extradentata
GGAATATCGCATGTAAGTTCACTGAGGTCACACAGCACAGCAAGCATGAAGGTTTACTATCAGGAATATCGCATGTAAGTTCACTGAGGTCACACAGCACAGCAAGCATGAAGGTTTGTTATCAGGAATATCGCATGTAAGTTCACTGAGGTCACACAGCACAGCAAGCATGAAGGTTTACTATCAGGAATATCGCATGTAAGTTCACTGAGGTCACACAGTACAGCAAGCATGAAGATTTACTATCAGGAATATCGCATGTAAGTTCACTGAGGTCACACAGTACAGCAAGCATGAAGGTTTACTATCAGGAATATCGCATGTAAGTTCACTGAGGTCACACAGCACAGCAAGCATGAAGGTTTATTATCAGGAATATCGCATGTAAGGAAACTGGTCTCTGTCTACTAATAAGTCCAGTATCTACTCAATGTTCTTCCTTAACTGGAGGGATTTTCTCCACGCACGCATATATCTACCATGTTAATGTAATGATGCGGGAGAGTAATAATGTATTACAAATGGCGGACGTAAGAGGATATTGAAGATTGACTCTAAAAATAAAATAGGATTTGCCACCTCATCAAGTATATGTGAACTATATAGCCTATAGGCTATTAAATAATGGTCAAATAAATGAAACGATATTGTAACATAGGTACTTGTTGGCTAGTACACGTATGGTAACGTTGAATATTAATTCTGCAGCATTCCTATATATATATATAAATATATATATATTTTTTTTTTAACGGTGGAGGTTTGGGTATTTGGTAGCTATGTAATAAATTACCAAAAAATACGTAATTATAAAATAAACATAATTATTAATGGTTAATGTGGCAATTTCTTTCCAAACTACAGAGTAATGATGGTATTAAAATCTCTGCCTGAAATTTTAACGGGCGCGTTCTACATCAATTTTCAACGGTACATTTTATTTTTTTATTTGTACATTTCTACCAGATATTTTTTCTTATTACAGACATAAATAGTGACTAAATTTTAGTCTTGTGAAATTTTTTATCTCGCGTACTTTTTGCGTAATAAAAAAATTACAGGGGAAACTATGTAGGCTGCGAGGTCGCCTACACAAAAACAAAAAAAAAAAAAAAAAAAAAAAGGAAATATTTTATATTGCTAAAATTTCAAACTAAAATTTAAAGAAGTTTAAGAATTTTCTAAAAACACAAAAAAAAATTTAATACGAGGCTTGTAGCCTACAACATTCACATTTTTATTGGTATGTCAGTTGGTTTTAGTGACGTACATTAAACCGTAAAATGCAAATTTT
This sequence comes from Medauroidea extradentata, assembly GCA_003012365.1. Lineage (NCBI taxonomy): Eukaryota > Metazoa > Arthropoda > Insecta > Phasmatodea > Phasmatidae > Medauroidea > Medauroidea extradentata. The sequence continues at coordinate 1,295 of PNEQ01004284.1, forward strand.
GACTATTATAAAAAAATTCGTTACGCAAAAAGTATGAGAGATATAGAAATTTCACAAGGACAAAACTTAGTCACGATTTATGTCTGAAATAAGAAAAAAATCTGGTGCAAATATAAAAATAAAAATATGACGTTGAAAATTGATGGCGTGCCTATCCAAGGGTCGAGATCATACGATGCTCAGACATTATTTGTAATAGCACTTTCGAACAAAAAAATTGTCTACATTGACAAGATGGGAATGTTGCAGCATGAATAAAGTCGTAGGAAGAGTTGTATGAGACAAGGTTTTCGAGTGTTGTTTATAGTGTAAATACTTCGTTGCTCCTGGTTTTCAGGATATTGAGACACCCAGTGGCGGATCCAGTATTGCGAGAAGGGGGAGGCCCTATGCCTTAAAAAGTGTGTCTACATACACCTTAAGCCAAAAGCGGGAGTCCGGGCTTCTCCCCTGGGAAAATTTTGGTTTTAGAGATGTAAAATGGTTATTTTTAAGGCGTTTTCACACAAAAATTTGATTACATGAGTAAGAAAATTTTAAAATAAATTATGTCTACAAAGTATATAGTGCAAATAAAAATTAAACTACAAAAAGTTAAAAAAGAAAATAAATCTGACCTTAAAAGGGGGAGGCAGGCCCCCTAAATCCACCCCTGGAAACACAAGCCTCAAACATGCTATAGCAGTGTGGGCCTCACCGACATGAACAAAAGAAGCCAGTGGAGGAATATATGGCAGCGTTCCTTTTTCTACTCACAGCAGCTGAATTTACTAACGAGCGTTGCTTTAGATACTGAGGCTACTCGCCAATAACTGAAATGTCGTTCAAATGACGCGTCACTTCCTGTTGAATATACTCTACTGGCGTGCAGCAGACAGGACAATCTCCACACTAGCAGACGACATAAATATGGCGGGAAAATATGGCTGACCTAACCTTCAAATTATAATCCTCGTGTTATGTGGAGAAGCTCTAGATGGTCTAGGGACCAACTGAAAGTAAGTTTTATCGCCTGAGGAAATAACTGTATACGTTTTAAAACTAGTTTGCTGTATTTATTTTTTTGTTATAATGTTTCATATTTTATTTTAAAAAGACTGATGTTTTAAAGAACTTACAGTGCGAATTCAAATATGGTTGTTATTTTATTGAAAGAATTTTCGTACTGTACTATAAAGTACGTTATCATGTTTAAATGCAGACGCCGTTATTTACACTCGCAGCCTTACTGATAAACGTTCCATTTGAGTTGAGCTACTGAGATCTATGAGTACTGATGATGTTCCATCAGGCCTATCACTGGTCAGTAACATCAGCAGCGGATGTAATATGACCTATGTAGCTTTTACAGGTACAGAACAACACACGGCAGCTTTGTAGCAGATAGCTTTCAACATGACTGAGATATGACAACACTGCAGCTGTCGAGAGTGCAAATGATGCTGGAGCCAGTGTACGATGAGAGGTTATGTCGCCTGAGAGGGGTGGTAGGTTCTCGTGGGAGGGGAGGGACCGTGATGTGAGAGGGGGTAATTACAGCAAGGTAAGGTAGGTGGTAGGAGAAATAAGGGGAAGGGAGAAGGTAAAGGCGCCATCTGTCGCAACATAAGGCAGGCTCACAATTAACAAACATAAGCACAGAACATATAACATAACAGTAGAAACTGTGCACGACCAGATGCCTTGTGCACAATTAATTCACAATTGGATTCTTGCTGTAATGTTTAGCCAATGGCACTTATTTTTACGAATCTGAAATATTTGTTGCTGTATAGAAGACAACCTAAGGCCATTGAAACATATTTGAAGCGGAATCGTATTTGGAGATAATAGGAAATATAGAATCAAAGTACTAATAAACTGCACAGTGTAAAACATTATTTTTTGTTCTAGTTTCGTTTTATTCTTGTGTGTTTTTGGAGGTTGAACCAACACGGTGGACATTCTCAAAATGCTTTGCCGTGATTGGTTACTATCCTACGCGTACGCACAAGAAATGAAATATTATCATATCCTATGACAGCATCTTTATGCGTACGACGACTTTTTTTTCTGTTGTAAATCGGTAGTTAATGTTACACAGACGTCAGTTCTTGTACGAACGACCTATATACGTTATGTCACCCGCCTATAGACAATAGCAAGTACAGCTGGTTTCGGGTCAAGCAGCAGGCACTTTTGAAACCCCAGTTGCTATTTTCCTTCCAGATTATTTATAGTTTTATACCACTTTTTAATACAAACCAAGCACTCTTAGTAGGCCTAACCAACAAAGTGTATACAATGTACCATACTCAAAAGTTAACTTCCTGTATCACAATTAATATCAGTTTTTAATTATTGTTCTTCACAGCGTGACCTTCAAACATGCTTACTTTTTATCGCTAACCTCCTATAGTGCAGCTATCAGTGTTGTCAAACTGTATGGAATCCATCAAAATATCTGGAATTTCAAGTGGTTTGAAAGATGTTGTGTGGAATGAATGACCGTGTGCAGTTTTGTGCGGAATGACCAGTTTTTAAACAAAAGTTAAATATTAAAAAAAAAAAAAAAAAAAAAAAAACGTTATTATGAATAATGCGTGTTCTGCCGTGTATCAGACAATTTAGGAATTTTAGTTGTAAGTTAAATTGCGCGCTTTGATGTTAAAATAATACGTGTATTTTAAACTAAATTATATATTTTCGTGGCGTTTCACTTTACGCAAAATATTGTAATGAACTGAACTCGTACTGTCAAGTATACAGCGTGACAGAAAGACAAGTTCATTTAGCGCTGAACTCTTCACTGTGTGTATAATTTAGTTACTGCGACACCCTCATGTCTGTACTTCCTGGTTAGAACTCCGAGATGAAAACATCCACTCAATGACACGAAATAAAACTGCAGATGTGCAAGTAAGACATTTAAGGGGACTCACTACCTGCGCTTCAAATGCCTTGCAGCGAGTTGCAATTATTCTATTTTTCTTACGAAAGTACTACAGGCTCATTGTATTTGTATATATACCCCTGAACCCTCTCCCTGTCCTTATAACATACCCTTCTAGCATATCCCTGTAGCCTCTCCTGCCCCCTCCCCTGCAGCATATCTCCTGTCTTAAAACACACTCCTCCCACCCTCTACTCCAACCTTATAGCATACCCCTGTAGCCTCTATTTCCCTCTCCTTATGTCATACCCTTCTTTACTATTATCCTTTTTACTATGGGATTTTGAGCGGTGACCACATTATTTTACTTGTGGGCAGTCTAGTTCAAAGTCTAACACTGCTTTCTATAGTGATTTTTGAGCCGGGTTGTTATTTTTACAGATACAGCACTCTAAAATACCCATTTTTGGCCATTTTGAGGCGCCCAAAAATTATGTTTTAAATAAACGTCTCATATTTTTGGAGACGCTGTAGCCAATAACATCGTTTTTTGCTGTAAACCTTTTCAGTTTTATATGTCAGTTGGTTTCAGTGGCGTACATAAAACCGTAACATGCAAATTTTGACGTTTATAAGTCAAGCGTCAAAGGCTGAAATTCGACACCGGCGAAGGTTCCTCTGAAATAGCGCCAATTTGTACACTAAAATCCAAATTTTCCCGTGGGATGACCCCCCGCTTTAAGGGCGCGGTTCAACACAGTTTTCCAAGTCTTTTTATTTTTTTATGTTTCTGCCAGTTATTTATTTTCTTATTTTAGACATAAATTGTGATTAAATTTTCCTCTTACGAAATTTGTGTATCTCTCATAGGTTTTGTGTAATGAATCGTAAACATAAAAATTTGACATTTTACGGTTTTATGTACCTACGCCACTAAAATCCACTGACATACCAAACCCAAAAAGTGCACAGTGTATAGGTAACAATGTTGTAGGCTATGATTTGACATATTTAAAAACAAAAATGATATGTATATTATGTATTTTAAAAAAAATTTTGACATTTTAAAATTTTTTATTTCAGAATTGAGCATTTTTATTAAATACAATTATTATATTTTTGTATTTATGTATGTCAAATCATAGCCTTCAACATTTTAATACTCTGTTAATTTTTTCGGTTTGATATTGCAGTGGGTTTTAGTGGCGTGCATAAAACCGTAAGGAGTAAAATTGTCATGTTTACGACTCATTACGCAAAAACTATGGGAGGTACACAAATTTCCAAAGAGGAAGATTTAATAACAATTTATGTCTAAAATAAGAAAATAAATATCTGTTAAAAATATAAAAATAAAAAAAGACGTTGAAAATTGTGTTGAACCGCGCCCTTAATAAGTCGTTACAGGAAAAAAATACGGAAATAAATCTCTGACAACGATCCTGCCCCCCTCCCCCTTTTTTACAAGAATACCTTCCGCCGCCGCTGCTAGGTCTACTTTGGCACTAAATATTTTCGCGGTTTTTCACTCCAGCGATAGTCTTCTCAGTATACGGGCCGCGAACTAAATGTGACCAGCAAAGATATCTGAACTGGTCCGTTATTAAAATGTCAGAAATCAGAGGGGAAATTTTTTGTTAATTAATTCTAAAGGAAATTATTCCATAAATGATAGTCAATATAATGATTTGTTATGTATGTTAAATTAAAATGAAGTTTAGTTAAATAATGTAATAATATACTTTTGTTGGCCCCCGAGTATCTGCGGTAATTGTCAAGTTAACGCAAGTGGCTCGTAGGTAAATGTAATTGAGAATGCCTGTAGTGGCAAACGTGGCTGAAGATGAAGACGCTAGCTTTGCTGCTACAAGATATGAACAGTCGTGTTATCTACAATACAGATCGTTGACAGCTTTACTACGATATATTATCGTGATATGAGTCATACAAGAGCGACTGATGAATCAGCACTTACTGTCTGCAGCATTCTTGAATTTTTTAAATTTTTATTTCAAATTTCAGCAAATTTTTAAATACAAAAATATTTTTGTAGGCCTATATATAGAACACATTGTAACCTACAACGTCGTTATTCAGCGTGAAGTAACGTAAACCGGGGATACTTTGACCTTGTGGGGTAACTTTGACCACTCAAAATTTTGGTTTGTATGTCGTTTAGTGATCGAAGTTTCAAACATTAACTATAAGGATCAAAGAAATTTTTTTTTAAATTCTCGACTCAGATTATCTGTTAATTTACCAGAAAACCCAAAAACTAATATTTTGAGTGGTCAAAGTTACCCCACAAGGTCAAAGTTACCCCACAAGGTCAAAGTTACCCCACAAGGTCAAAGTTACCCCACAAGGTCAAAGTAACCCCGGTTTATGGTACTTCAGTTCGGTAAGTCGGTTGGTTTTCCTTCTTAGCTTAAAACCGATATACGTAAATTTAGACTTTGGCATGCTATTATAAAAACTATGAAAGCTAGAAAAATTTCATTGCAATAAGAAAGTCACGACTTATGTCGACAAAACAAGCCATGATTCGAATAAATATAAAAATTATTAAAACAATGAAAATGTCAAACTAACTGCTCCCTTAATAAGATGACGGGTAAATTATTAAAAGGTAAATTTTGAAATCAGGAACTTGGCTGCCTGGTTTTTGCCACACATTTGGAAGCAGTTTGAAATGTGAAGTAAACACTTTCATAACAAACCTAGGTACTGTTGTCAGGTGATTTTTATTTCATTAAAATAGGCTTGCTTGGTTTTTATTGTGATCAGAAGCAAAGCGTGTATAGTATGCAACTACTCCAGTCAGTATTTGATGCAAAGATAACTGCAGAATGAGTTACTCGATATGTAACACTTTAGCGAGAGTTTTATGATGGTTAGCTAGGCGCAGAGCTTGGACAACATTCATGTCCTACTAGTGACTATGACTATTAGCTAGTCAAGATTGACGAGACTCTCCAGTGATGAAGACGTATTATAGTCAAAACTACATGAAATAAACTAGTTCATTACAAACAAACGTGACAAGTAGCAAATTGTCACTGACTTGAAACACTTTATGTTACTTAGTCTTCGGTGGTTTGTTTTTGAAATAGGTACATCCGGGGCGGTCAGATCACTCGACTCCCATCACGGCGGTCCGGGTTCGATCCCCGGTGGGTTCAGCATGTGGAAAATGTGGCGGGCATTGCCATTTGCCGGCGGGTTTTCTCGGGGATCTCCCGTTTCCCCCGCCTCTCTCATTCCGTCACTTCTCAGTTGCAGGGCTTCATGTCGTGTCATATGTCAGGATATGCAGATGTCTACGTGCGTCCAGTCAATAATCTGCACTCGCGGTACGATACCTGCCCTCCGGTACCCTGTTCACGCCTTGTTTATTATTGGAATACATGAAGTGTTACTAACATTGCAGACGTTACATAGACGTGTAGGATGCTTGCAAACTACGACTATACTGAACACAGTGCTACAATCAGTCACCAATCCCGTAACGAAATAACCCCAGAGTTTTCGTTAGAATACAAAAAATTTAGTCCAGAACCAACAAATTAGAAGCGAGTACAGTATAATAAAAATATGGTGTACAAGACAACTAATATAAATGTTATCCTAATTTTGTTTACATTTTTTTTTCCCAGAAAGTCGTCGTATTTCCCCTTTAGAATAGTCGCAGTACGAAACATAGTTTACACTAACTGCATTACGTAGTACATTTAGTACACAGTCAATTGTTATGAGGAGAATTTTGTCCCGGCGGGTGAGCATAGTTGGCACTGCCTAGTAGCTTACTGCTGATTCGCCTGATTCGCTTGGAAAGCATTTTAAGGAAAATGTATCCTCCTCTCGCGCTCCGCGGGTATCTAACTACCCCTGCCCTGACCATAAGGGCGCAGGTTCAAATCCTGGCAGCCTAAAGAGTAGGTATTCAACGTTTACTCGACATAACATACGTAAAGTAATACCTGGATGTGGAGCACAAGAAGGGACTTACTCCGAGCAGTGTTGCCACACTGTGCCTGTAATACGTCATCGCACAACATCTTCAGTTTCGTCCCGGAATTCCCGCGCCGAGCTTACTATAGGGTCGTTCTTGTACGAGGTTGAAGGCGGGTTCACAACCACACGCACGTACGTTAAGACTAGAAATTCGATTCACATTTAATATATACATGCGCGGGAATGGTTTATGTCATAACAAAATGCCGGTAAAAGATTATCTTTATTTATTTTTCGTAGTGAACTAAATAATTTATGGCTACAAGACAAATGATTTCTAAATACAAATCAGTATTTAATTGAGTGTTTATGTTCGCACATGCAGCATTCACAACCACCACTTAGCATACGTACGTATAAAGCCGGATGCACAACCACACTTAACGTACGAACACACGCACTAGATTCACAACAATATCTAATCTAGGCAAGTGTGCAAATTGTTTATGTGGTAACAAAATGTCGGTAATAGATAATCGTAATATATTTTTATTTTTCGAAGTGAATCAAGTAATTTGCGACCACGAGATTAATTATTTATCAATATAAATTTACATTTAATCGTGTCTTTACGTTTGCACGTTCTGCATTCACAACCGCCACTTAGCGTACGTACGTACGAAGTATAATGTTGATCAACTATTACGTACGTACGTGAGGATGTGAATACTAGCATGCACACTGGGTGTTTCCACTTTTACAAGCCCGTACATTAAGTGTTGATTGTGAACGCAGCTTGAGGCTTGGCGTGTTGGTTGGTATGCCTGCGAGGAGGGAGGTAGGGGAAGATATAGGAAGGTAGGTCTGGTGGGTACTGGTGCCCTCACCGCAGTGTCGAGGTACAGCTGTACTCATATTATCTCGCTACAGACACAGGTGCGCGAGACAAGAGCTTATCTATCAACACACCTGGTCCACACGCAGCCTTATCCACGCTGATAACGTCACAACACACACTGCCCGTCCACACCTCCCCCCTCGCTAACCCACTCCTTCCAAGCCATCTGTAGCTACGAGGACCTTCCATTGTGCAACACAAGTCATGGGCAGGGTACGTTCACTTTGTACGTGTTCACAAACCAGAGAAAACAGTCGAAAATGTCTTCCCTATCTGCATAACGAATGAGTATAATGGCTCAAAAACAAAATATCGACTAAAAATATATATTCAACCAGTACTTGACGGTGAAATAACATACTGTGAGCTACGTAACAAAACATTTGAAAAAATCCCTCGAACTGGTTTTGTATAGTTTGTAACTTTTTTACTGCACTTTTGCGTTTATTTTAATTCAAAATATTACGCTGTGGGTTTTATTGCATAGCTCATGAGATGTAAGTTCACAGTGAATTATTTTAAGTTGTTCAGTTGGTTTCCACTATTTGCATGGCAGTATAACAAGAAAATGTTGACTTTGACGCACCGTTATGAGAAAACTGAGAGCTTAAATTGTTTCGTAAGAGTTCAATGTACTCACAAGTATCGTCTACAAAACTAACAATATTTCATAAAAATATAAATTTTTTATTTTATCCCTCCGCCTCATTTCAAGTCGTCTATTGCTTCATGACATTGACATTACCGCTATGACGTCAAGAACTTCAGCTTAAATTTAGACAATCTTGGGTCAAATTCAGAAATTATTTAAGTCATGAAAAATGACTCATGCGTTCAGGAGGTAAATATACGGATTGTTTATATACATCAATGTAAGATCTGTACGGGAGGTGCAAATATCATTTCTATTAATCACTCTACATAACAATAAAAGTTGTTTATTTTTTCCTTCCCTTTCAAATGATCTAGGTAGAATTCTATAAGTATATCTTACAAAACCCAAACACTTAAAAATGTACAATTTTGCGGGGTGATGGCTTATGTAAAAGTCGGAAATATGTTTACAATTTTACCTCAAAGTGGATGTAAGTGGGGGAAAATACTTCCCTGAAAATTGACTTAAAAATTACGCTTGTATAAATTAAATAACAAACTTACTTGATAGGCGTACAATAATTATTGGTGGGAAGTATCCTTCGGTAGCGTATGCCAGAGGCTGATATTACTTTCAAAAGTTTCAAAATAGTACTAAAAACATTAAATTAGTATTTTCTTGTGTTAAATTAGCTGGACACGTAAATAACACTATTAATGAAGGCTTTAACTTTCTTTTGTTGCAGTCAGAAGATGAATCACACTAACTGGAGCGAGGTAAATGAAAACACAGACACACTTTTATAAAAAAAAACATCTGCATGGCTTTTATTAAATAATTTTAGAACCCTTCACAGAGTCCTAGCACTTGTTACAGTGAGAACCCTCGTAAGATATAACCAATATGCCAGTAGTTTATGTACAGATTCATTACAACATTTCAACTTGCAATATGCAATATCTATACCAAAATCTGCTCATTGAAAATATCAATTGCAAATAATTATTTGAATTAATTTTGGAAGCTGAAAAATTACAGTTATATTTCGTCAAGTTCTAAGGAAAAACTAGGCTGCATAATGAATGCTACTTATAAATTTTATTAATCACTACAAACAAATGAAAACGTAATTCTACCATTACTAATTTCTTGTAACACAGAAAAATAACCCAAAAATACCAAAATAAAATTTGTCGGAGTAGGCCTATATTTCAATTTACAACCTATTTCAGCAATTTTGTAGTACAAGACATCGTGTGTCCTACTGAAAGCAGACATTCTTGTAAGAACTTGAGATACATACTGCAATTTGTTAGTTTCAACTTCTTTAAAAAATGTTTAAACAGTTTAAAACTACAGTCATCACATCTTACATCACATGAGATTCTTACATTATGGCACCAAAGTGAAAATAGATACTCGTTTTTACTGTATAAAATTTCGTTCAGTAAATACTGCAATACCAAAATACATAAGAAGAAATTAACATCAAAGATAAGAGGTATTAATTTTCACGTCACAAAAGAACTCCGGTATTAAATTGGCCTATCTAGAAACGTTTGTGGAAACAGGGCAGTCGCAATATATCTTCAAAACCATTGTTCAATTATTTCAAATCGTTCAACACAATTTTAGCGTCAAAATACACTAAGGTATCACAATTTTATATAAATAAATCATCCATGTATTAATTTAAATAATTACTCTCGTAAAATATAACATGTTAATACATTAAAATAACTGCTTTAAATGCCTAACAAAGGAAAATATAAAATGTAAAATATAGGCGAACCATCACAAAAAAGTTCATAATTTTGTGTCTTTTGAAGACTACTTGAATCGACACGAACAGCTGTTTTCACAGCCAAATAATTGATGCTTATAACAGTTTAAATTCACCCTATACGTAGTCGACAATATTAGACTATCTATAAGTTCTAGTGACAGCAATTAGGACAGCAACTACCTTAACTTTCTGACTTGAAAAAGCTGCCATTTTATTATTGTTACTGTTATTTGTACTTGGAAGGTTATTTAAGCTCAGCTCTTTTACCAATCAGGTAGACTAAAAGCTAGCTTTATATATTTATTTTAAACATAGCATATATTTTTTGGTGAAGAAAAGGGAAGAAAGTGACTGAAGAATTTGTTTTGTACATATAAACATCTCAGTCTTTTTGTAACTATCCGTAAAATCTACAAAACGAAAGAGTCCTATCTACAACATGTTTTATAGTCATTAGTGAATAGCGTTTGTAAGTTTGACGTCTTCTATGCGTCTCGTGCAGCTTCGATGTAGGACGACATTATGGCCGGGTTGACGTGCCAACTTGACATGAAAAGGGAAGTATTTGTACAGTTGGTATCAACAGCACACGTCAGATTCAATGACTAAATATTCCAATGAGTGTTCGTGGCATTAAGTACTTTAAGTACCACGTCCTGTCGGAAATAATTTCATAAGTACTAGGTAATATTTACACAATGCTAATAACTAAGTGCATGAGCTTCGCTTAGTGGGCTTTATAATCTGTATCGGCGTTTACGAAAAGTAACCAACTACAGTAGGGTCGATCATGAGAACAGCCGGGTTGAACAAGAACGAATGAAGGCAAGTAGCTCGGATCACTTTTTAGACGCAAGAAAACTCCGCTTGGAATACTTTCCAAAACGATTGAAGTTAAAATGTTACTCTACCTGGGCAAACCTAATGGTTTCCCACTGACGTATTTTTGCTGCGCTGCACCAACAAGATGGTCAGAAACTTCCCTATCATGCCAAGTTGGCGCATGCACGCACAATAACAGTGCGGCGACTGTGTTGTGATGTTGGCAGCACTTCTCGCTAGCCGCCAACACCTTCCCCCCACACACCCCTGTACACCACTGCTATACTCTAACCATTCTAAAGTTGCAGCTAATTCATTCAAGTGATTGTCAATAACAAGATGTGCACAATATAAATTTCATTTGAAATATTGGAAAACATAAGGAAACTGTTACTTAACAAACATACACAACGTGAGGAATCAAGATATAATTAAATTGCTTTCATTTATTTCGCTAGCAATGACAATAAACAACACATCAGTTGTCTGGGGGAGCATTAGGCTGCTATGTAGGTGATTCGGAAAAAAAACTTTTGAAATCCTTGTTGCTTTTTCACTTTCACATAATTTATAATTTCCTGCTACTTTTTAATATCGAAAAAGAAACGTAAGTAAAAAATAATATTGTATAAATGGCTCCGTACTCAAAATTTTACGTATAAGCTGACAATAAATGCAATTTCTGAACTATTATTCTAGACAAGGTGGTGTTCAAAAGAACTCACTTTATCGCGAACAACCTATACGTAGAGACAGCAAAATTTCTCGAATTCAATGACCTGCAGACTAGAATCCATTGTATTGTATATACTGGAGCCTCGTTATTTGTTTGCTGTTCCAGTGAGTAGCAGCTAGTGGACAAATGGTCGGGGCTTAAGTATATATAGGATATTTGATTCTAACATGCATGTCATCGAATTCGCTAAATTACCCTGTCTCTGCCTATAGGCTTGGAACACTACACAGTCAGTAGCGTACAAGAGGCAGGGGGCGAATACTCTAGTTACACACCTCGGTATATCATACACAACTATCACGTGATCTATTGTCAGTGCTAATACTGCCACTGGTGTACATAGTGAGTGTTCAGAGAGTGTGTGGGAGTGTCGAAGAGGAAGATAGGCTGCTCAGTCATCCTTCTTGCGACGTAACTTGCCCTCAGTCTGAATAGTACGGCTCACCTGCTCCACACAACTAGAGACGGACGGTTCACTCTGGTCGCCGCTATAGTCCATGCCCGCGACCCTCGACAGTGTCAGGATGTAGGAGCAGGCGATCCTCAGGACGGACAACTTGGACAACTTCTGGTTGTGCGAGTACGCGGGGATGGATCGACGCAGCGTGTCGAAGGCCGCGCTGATGGTGTGCACACGCGTGCGTTCTCTCGCGTTCGCCTCGATGCGTCGCTCGCGCGTCATGTTCTTGTAGTTGCGCTGGTGCGTGGGCGGCGGCGGGGGGCGGCCGGGCTCGGCTGGGGGCGGCGGCCTCAGCAGAGACTCGACGCTGAAGGCGGGAGCTCCTGGTATCGTCTGTGGCCTGGGCCTGGAGTGCGGCAGCAAGGACTGCCGGACGGCGGGAAGGTCCTCGTCGTCGCGAGGGGCTACCACAAGGGCCAAAGGTTCTTCCTGCTGAGGTATGGCTGGTACTCGCTCCGTGTAGGGCGGGGGAGACGACGACGCCACGGGGTTGCTCCACGGCCTGAAGGGACTGAGGCTGGCTCGAGGGTTCGACGGCGGAGTGTCTGAGGCTGTAGAGTAGTCTGAGAGAGGTGGTACAGGCACCAGGCCCTCCTCCACTGTACCGCCGACAAACAAGTGCTTCCTCTTCTTGTAGGGAGAGGCGTCATCGCCGGCCACCTTGCGAGGCTCAGCACACTTGCGCTTATTCTTGCAGGCGGCGGGCGCCTTCAACACTACACTGTCCTGACTGGTGTCGTCGTCAACCTCTAGGTCGTCGTCGTCACCTCCCGAGCAGAACCCCGCGTCTCGCTCTAGCGTCGACGTCTTCGAGTCTGCAACACACGACCATACATACACTTAACACTACCAGCTCACTACACATGGCTGCCAACCACAAGCATCACACCACACCTACACTTATACTTGCAGCTCATTATACATGGCTACCAACAACAACATGCAACACACGACTGCCAACATCACATACAACTTTAACACACTAACACACATTCATACACACTTAGGTAGTTCTTATTAAATAGCATACATGCTGTTTAAACAAACTGATAACTAAAAAGAATAACCAGTTCTATTTTTATAAACATTATTTACATTAGTTAAAACGTGCAAGGAAGCCCGATAAGAAAGCCTGTGGTTCGAATTAAGCTAAAAACCCACAGTACAACTATTTATATATTAGTTGATATATTGCGTGGATATTCCAGAATTTTCGCTGCCATTTTATTACTCTTACAGTACAATATTAATTTTACGTGTTTTCCAGAAGAATGGTTTACCTATTTAAGAGTTTCAAGAGCGAAATTTTTCTCCTGGAATTGAAGGCGATTTAGCTACGGAAGGCAACTTGTTAGTTATACTCACTGCCAGATAATATTAAAATAACATTGTACAAATATCAAAAAAGTAACTTAAACACCATGTTATAAAATATCTCTAATATTTGAGCTGTTAAGTTATATGTTAGTTATGTTCACTTTAATAGCAATAAATCCTAAAAACCCAATAATTTAATGAATGCATTCGGACTATTTGCAAATGCAATAATATCTATGCCTCTAAAGAACCGAATTCAAAAAAATACTAGCGTTTTGATTTAAAATTCGGTTATCATAGAGGTCTAGATATTATCATATTAAAAATTATAAAAATTTCAGTTTTCCATTTTGTACATTTTGTGGTTTCAAGTCCTTATTTTTCTAAAAACAGTTTTTAAAATTTTAATTGGAAGTAAAGCATACTACCGCATAGTGTTATACAGGGTGTAAGGAAATTAATAGCCCAAACTCCGGGAGGTGATTCCTCATGAAAAATGACGTCGACATTATATAGGACACTTTTTAAAAAATGTGAATATTAAGGGCGGAATAAGCCCTTGAAAATCGAGTTTGAAAACAGTTTTCTGTCAAAAATTAAAAAAAACCGTTAGGAGTTAAATTACGATACTTTGAGTGGTGTTTCGTATTAGTGATATCTTAAACGTGTAAAAGTTTCAGCCTTCTAATCGTCCCCTTTTATGAATATAATAGGGGTTGCCTCCCTTACATCGCATAAAATTACGTTGGCGTTACAGTTTGTCAACATTACATGTTGTCTTATTGGGCTGTACACCGTAAGGAACAAAAACGTTCATCTTGTCGCAAATGCCTAGAATGCACTGTTTACTTGAAAATGAACACAGTTGTTCTTGTGCCTGGTATGTAGGTAAAATGTGCTACATCCGATAAAAAAAATGGGTTTGTACCATGCTCTCAGGAAAATACAACCCGTGATGCAGTTGTTGAAGCACGTCGCCAAATGCAGTTACATAAGCGTAAAAACAAAAACATGCCCATGCGTGACTCGATTAATTTGGCAACAACTGTTGTTTAGCAAAATGTACTGAATGTGATTATTTGTAAGACAGGCATCCGCAAACGTCTATTTCGCTAAGAAATAAATAATATCGTATCGGGGATGCACCCTAGGGGCGGGGATAGTTCAAACTGGTTGGTGGCATTCTGATTTTGGGCCTGTAGGCTGTCATCATCTCTGCATTGTGACTGCACCAGTTTTTCGGAAGTGGGAATCGTGTCAGACGATGTCGCTGGTCGGTAGGATTTCTCAGAGAACTCCCGTTTCCCCCGCCCTTTTATTCCGGCAACGCTCCCTCGTAGGGTCTCATCCATTATCACAATGCAGAGATGATGACAGCCTACAGGCCCAAAATCAGAATGCCGTCAACAAGTTCGGATTTATCCTCGCACTAGGGTGCATCCCCGGTAGGAATTTCTTAATTTTTTTATTTATTAGCGAAATACATACATGACATACTGATATCTTTTCAGAATGTACTAAAAAAAGTTCCGTTGTTTATGAATTTCGCGGATTTATGCCGTCAAAATTATTGCGTTTTATAAATTTTGCTAAACCAAATTTGTTGCCAAATTAACTGAGTCGTGCAAAGGCATGTTTTTTTTTTTATTTTAAGCTTATATTTTGCTACAAGCTTCAACAATTGCATCACAGGTTGCATTTTCCTGAGAGCATGGTACAAATCCAATTCTTAGCGGATGCAGCACATTTTGCCTACATACATGGCAAGGGACAGTTGTGTCAGTTTTTCTGGTAAACGGTGCTTTCTAAGCATTTGCAACAAGAGGACCTTTTTTGTTCCTCACGGTGTACTGCCCGAAAAGCTAACATGTAATGTTCACAAAACGTAACGCCAACGTAATTATATGCGATGTAAGGGAGGCAACCCCTACTATTTTCATGAAATTGGAAAGTTAGAAGGCTGAAGTTATTAAATGTTTAAGATCCCAATGATACTTAACACCGCCCAAAGAATCGTAATTTAACTCCTAGCCATATTTTATATTTTGACAAAATACGATTTTCAAACTCGTTTTTCAATGGCTTATTCCGCCCTTAATAATAACTTTTCTTGAAAGTGTCCTATATAGTGTCTACTTCATTTTTCACGAGGAATCACCTCCCGGAGTTTGGGCTATTAATTTCCTTACACCCTGTATAAATAAACGTCCGCTGATAAAATATCTACTCGAAAAAAATTCTCTTCGGATTTTGATGAGTAGTACAGACTTTATTGACGTTTGAGTATCCTATTCGAGTCGTCCGCTCGACATAGTTCCGTTCCATATGCCTTATATTAATAGTGTGCTATAAAAACTAAGCGAACTGTTTTATACATATTATTTGTGTATTACAGGTACTGAAATGGCCTTGGTGAAGTTGCAAATAAAAGGCGTAGTATTATCCAGTGCTGCGCGTACAGCTATGTAGAAAATACGACGTGACGTGTTTACAACTCAGCACAGAACTGTACAACCACACATCACGCCGCGCCGCACACAACAAGCCGAACTCTACAAGAAAACAAGCAAAACAGAATAAGAGTCGTGGTTTTGAGTTACTTTTTCTCATCAGGTGATCGTCGACCATTTTATTTTATTTGCTGTTGATGTAGGCTAATAATTAACATGGGATATGAAACACATTAGTGTATATATTTGAAAAGAGTGTAGCAATCATTGGCGTACATAACCTGTCTCACATATTTCCAGTTTTTAACAGTTCTGAAGACTATAATGTGTACAAAATTTTATAGCAAAATACTTTTCTTTTCGATGAACTGCACAGTTTGAGAGCCAGCTAAATGCGTTTGGACAAAAATCACTTGTGGCGTGGCAAAGCAATGAGTATTGCGTGGCAACAGCTGGAAACGGAATGTGGACACAGCTGTCCGACAGTGGAATGCTACCTCAAAAGGGATATATTTCAAGTAGAATATAAACAAAATGAGACGTCTTAACAATAGCTTATATGAGGACCCGAATTCCAAATCATACTAACTATAAAATTTAAGAATTAGCAAAAAAAAATTTTCTTTACTGTGTGCATTTATTTTTATCTGAAACATGATAATAATGGGAGGAAAAATATTTTATTTAAATAAGTAACATGTTTAAGACAGACATAAATGCACACGAAAAATATATTACTTTTTATTGCTTTTCGTAAATTTTGGAGTCAGCATGGTTTCGAATTCAGGTCACACACACACACACACACATATATATATATATATATTTATATATATATATATATATATATATATATATATATACATACCTACATGTACATATAGGTTGACCAGAAACAAACACTTCATACGCAAACCACGCGAATCCTGGGATGAATTGGAGACACAAAAATTAGTGGCAAAAGTTGTACGACATCATTTTACGTGCACAATGTGGCAACACTGCACGTAGATAGCCCACTCTTGCGCTCCACGTCCAGGTATTATTACATGTATGTTACATCGAGTAAACGTAGGCTAATGCTTGTGCTGCTCGGGATTTCAACCTTCACCCATAATATTGTTGCGTGCCATGTTCCTGGAGGCCAGTGGTCGGCGGCTGTTCGTAACACCTTGAGGGCTGGCCGATGACTCAAAGCCCGGGTGGCTCATAGTGGGAAAACCGCCGAAACTACGTCATAGATACCTGTCCCAACTGCGTCTTAACCCTTCGAGGGCGGCCGACGTGACTACGAGCACATACGAAACATGATGAAATATCTATTTTTAGACCCCTGTAATGCGGGGAATAACCGACTGTCTGGGCTAGTATAAAAGCACAGAATCGACACATTTGAGAGAGTTCGCTATTGGAAGTGCTAGAGGAAGGTGCTACGCCTGTGGAGAGAGACTGGTGAAGACATCTTGGTGACGTCAAAGTCTACTGTGAGGCGGCAGGCGG